>LOEQ01004858.1:19840-37635 GCA_001685075.1 Bramus lutescens | reverse complement strand
TTCGAGGCCAGCCTGGTCTACAAGAGCTAGTTCCAGGACAGGCACCAAAGCTGCCCTCAGCACTTTAAGGCTCACAGTCCAACCCCAAGTCTTGAGACACGGGCTCTAGCCAGTTTAAACTCTGCTCATCCGTGTTTCTTCAGGAAACTGTGCATGATCCTAAACCTCAGGTTCCCTTCATAAGCATCAGTACCAAAAGGCCCTCCGGGTGTTCAACCCCCAGCTCCTGCACGCACCTCGCGCTGCCCTGCTTTGCCCTGCTTCTGCTCCGGCCTTGTCCCACCTTGGTCTCACTATGCCCACTCTCGGTCAGCCCTTTGTTCCTTTGTTCGTCCTGTACCCACGCCTTGGGCCCTTGTCGGCTCCTACCTTTTCTCGAACTTTTCATGTGAGTAGCACCCTCCACTCTGCAGGTCCCACATGGAGCTGACTCCACGTGACTTGCTATCCAAGCAGCCTTTGGCATCTTGGGTTTCACATCAGCAGATTCCCTCAACCTGAATACGAGAGTTGGAGGTGCCACAGTGGCTATATGCTTTGACATATATAGACAGTTTTCACTATTATTTGTCAAATGGTAGAATGACTACTACATGGATTGTGTATTATGTGCCATCCACAGACGGATTCACTTGCATATTTTTCGCAAATGTTATATATAATTTGAGAAATTACCACCTTCATAAAGTTTGGTGCTTCTGGAACCTGTCCCCAAGTACACTGAGGGACTGTTGTGTTTCTTTGCTCTTCCTTCTGCCAGTAGGTTGTCTCCTCATCGCGGGAATTCATGGTGCTCTCTCTCACCTAAAGAAGCTATCTGTCTCATAGGAAGTAGTGATCAGCAAACATTGGCTAAGAGAAAAATGCAGCTGAAGCTGTTTTAATTGAATAAAACGTGCTTCCTGAGGACTGGGTCTTGGTCGGAGTTTCCCGCTGTATGTTCGCCCCTGCTTTGAACAGTCTCTGTGTGACGCATCTAGAATATTCTGCGGGAGCTGCTATTTAGTGAGGTGATGCGGCAGGTCTCTACATTCTTCTCCCGGGTACGGTGGTGCTGGAGGATGAATTTGTGCAGTGCCAAGTCCCTTTCACCTAAGTGGATTCTCACAGGGCAGACACAATACTGCTTGCCACAGCACATCCCATCGGTACTCCTTCTAAGGGTTTCTATTGTGTCTGGAGTCGGAGAGATCAAGATCCATGATCTATAATTTTGGAAAATACCAGTCGATATTACTGGATTTAGAATCAACCAGAAACACACTTCTGGTTGTGTCTTTGATGGTGTTTCAGGAAAGGTAGCAAAAACATACCAAATATCCCAATGAAACTACATTTTGTATAAAGATGCTTATAGGAAAAAAAGAATACAAGAAAGTATACTAAGTTAATTACTATTTGTTTATTTTAGTGTTATACAAACATAAGTCCAAATCTTTGCCTAGAATTGCCATGATTTCCGATTAAAACAATATGCTTCCAGTGGAATTTCAGCTAAAGCCTCATAATGTGACCCAGAGAACTATTTTTCCTTGTACTTATATTTGTTATTCGCAGAGCAATTTGATGCTTATTATTTATTTCATCTTCAAAACAACCCTTAAAGAAATTAGTGCCGCAGCAACAGGAATGGAAAGAAACTTTCCACATGTTTATTTTTCTAAAAGTTTAATTCCCTGAAAGAGCTGAAGACCTGTTATGCTTCAAGAATCTCAAAGGTAAAGCATTAAGAACCACAGCATGGTCAAGGGACAGGGGAAATCCCTGTGCTGGGCTAAGTGACATGCATCCGAGTCCTGTTGGAACTAACCACCTTTCCCATAGCCACCAAACACAATGCCTTTTATTCTCCTTAAAAGACTTGGTCTAGAATTTTATAATTGTCCTGTGTTGGCCTATTTTTCCTTGTTATTAAATTTTTCCTGGGTTCTGGAAATATGTTGCTAAAAGTTTAGTTAGCTTGCTTTCTGTGACTAAGAGTCTAAGATTGGGTCGCCCATCTGTTGGGCCTCCAGGGAGGGGCCCAGGAAGGACAGCATTATGATAGGAGGGAGTGAAGAGTGACAGGAACAATATGATTGGCCAGAGACTTGAGACCAGCAATCGAATAATTACTATTCTTCTTGAGAGAACCGAGTCACTGTACATGAGCAGTCCCAGTCTCCTGTGAGAAAGCTTCTCTGATCTAATTACCTTACTAAGCTCCAACTCTTCAAGGCTCCCCCACCTCTCAGCATTGTCAGACCATGAACCAGGTTTCCACCATGGACCTATGGAGGACACTCCCAAACCTAAGCCATTCCAAAGCAAAGCAGTGACTAGGAGCCATTCAGCTTTCCAATGACCTTCTATGCTCATGTTCCCTATTCAAAGTAAGAAAAGGAAGGAAGAAAAGTGAAACCCACTCTTGCTTCTTTCATTGGTTGTATAAGAAAGCTAGTGGGGTCAAAAAAGGGGGAACGTTATCCATTGCTCTGTTGTTTGGATACCGCCCTAGTTTCTTTTCTGTAGCTGTGATAAACACCATGCCCAAAGCAACTTGGGGAGGGAAGGAATTATTTGGTTTCCAGATCACAGTCCATCACTGAGGGAAGCCAAGGCAGGAACTTGGAGACAGGAACAGAAACAGAAGCAACAGAATGGCATTTCTTCCTTTCCATGGCTGGCTCAGCTTCTTTCTTATATCACCCAGGACCACCTGTGCAGGGGTGGCACTGCCCACAGTGAGCTGACTCCTCCCACTCTGATTATGAATCAGCAAAATGCCCTACAGATTTGCCTATAGGCTATCTGATGTAGGCAACCCCTCATAAAATGATCTCTCCTCTAAGATGGCACTAATTTGTGTCAAGCTGACAAAAAACTAACCGGCACAGACACCTACGGTTCCATGACTTACCTACTATGAATAGTGCTTCAAGAACAGTTGATGTGCACGTACCTGTGACGTGCTGACTTGGTGACCTGTGAGGTAAATGCCCGGTAGTGGTATAGCTTGATCATATGTTAGGTTTATATTTAGTTTTGATTTCCACGGTGACTAGACTAGTTTACATCCTCACAGGCAGTTGTGTAAGGGCTCATTCTCCCACAACTAGCCTGTATTTGTTGTGATTATTTTTCTTATGACTGACATCGTGACTGGGGTAAGATGAAATGTAAATACAGATTTGATTTGAATGTCTGTGATGGCTAGAGAATTGAATATTTTTTCATGTATTTTAATGATCATTTGTATTTTGGAAACTGTCTATTTTACTAGGTTAATTCTTGACTAGATGTTTGATTTCTTGTTATTTATTTCTATATTCTAGAAAACAATTCTGTCAACTAGCAAATATTTTCTCCTATTCTGTAAGGCTGCCCCTTCACTAGAATAATGATTTTCTTTGCTGTGCAGAAACATTTTAACTTCATGAAGCCCAACTGTCAATTGTGAGAGTATTTCTTTTAGAATTTAATGAAATGTATATTTTTGAGGTGTATTGAAGACCAGCTTCTACAAGGATACTGCTTCCCAGGTTTGGAGTATTAGAAAAATAAGAAAAGAGAATGAAGATGTGAGTGGAAATAATGAACAGAAGCATAGGATAGTATCCAGAGGGAGTCCAGTGAACACAGAAATTGCCTGCATTTAATTTCCATTTGCTTAAATCCCTGACCCCAAAAGGTAGGAATAAGATAAAAAAAACTGCATTGACGTGATACAAGGAAATGAACAGACCAGTGGAGGGATTATAGGCTACACTCTTAGTTAAACATTCTATTGGCAGACTAGGATAATTGATGCTCACCTCCTAGACCAAAACATTCTATAGGCAAACCACTCCCTGGGTGGAATCCATAGTTCTCTTCCTAAGGAGAAAGGAACTAAATTGGATTCTTAGACTTTTGTTTGAGGTAGAAACGGATCTACTTCTTAATACCTGAAATACCACGTCTGGATATAGCCACACCTGTTGACAATAACCTGAAGTGAGCAGAGCTCTGGCCTAAATCAAGGTGGAACCTTTGTTTTAGGTAGGAAAAGAAAATAACTTTGATGGAACAGAAATAAGTTCTGACTCTCTGACCTTTAGTCAAGATAGAATGGACCCATACCTATGGGCATGTCAGAGGTGCATCTTACTGATTTGTTTAATTTCATTGATTTTTGTCAAGTGGCTCTATTTTTATCTCTGACTTTGTTAATCTGTTTCCCTCTCCTTTTAGTTTAGCTAAGGATTTGCCAATCTTGTTTTCAAAGAACCAACTCTGTTTCATTGGTTCTTTGTATTATTTTTCTCATTGCTATTTCATTAAATTCTACCTAATCTTAGTTATTTCTTTCTCCCTACTGATTTATAGTGTCATTTTCCTTTGTTTTCTCAAGGTTTTAAGGTGAATCATTATTAAGATTTTTATTTGATATATCTGATTCTATGTTATGTAGGCACTTGTTTCTACAAATGTCCTTGTTACAACCTCTCACATTGCATCCTAAATTTTGGGGGGGGTGTATTTTCATTAGATTCTAGGATATTTTCAACTTTCTTTTTTATTTAATTGATGACCACTTATCATTGAATAGTGTGGTGGTTAATCTCCACGGGTTTGTGTATGCTGTGCAAATTCTCTTGTTTTTGGTTTCTAGTTTCATTCTACCATGGTCAGAGAGACTGCAACAAATTATTTCAACTTTTTCATATTTTCTATGTTTTAAAGACTCTCTTTGTATCTTATATATTTTAGAAGGAAGGAGGGAAGCAGAGAAAAATGTATAGTTCAATGAAATCAATAAAAAATAAAAAATAAGTTTGTGCGTTGAAGTCCCTCCACCTCCTCTCCTCTTCTCTTTTTTAATAAACCATTATGTTATATCCTCATTGTTTTGAGATAATTGCACACTTCAGTCTTCATTATTTGATTTACAAGCTTTCATCTTTCTTTGCGTGTGAAGCCTCACATCTCTCTATCTTCTTGCAAACTTAGTTGCTATTGACTCTAAGCCTGTTTGGTTTTTAATATGAAACATCCCCGACAGGCTCATTTGTTGAGTATTTGATCCCAATGTTGGTGCTGCTTGAGGAAGAAGTGACAGCTTCAGGAGGCAGAACAACTGGAGGAAGTAAATCCTAGAAGTAGGCCCTTGACTACTGTTTCTCATTCCTGAGAATCTCTCTCTCTCTCTTTCTCCCTCCCCGCCCCTCCTCTCTCGGACCTTCCTTCTGGATGAATCATCTTTGGTCTACTTTCACCTAATTTGACTTCTATACATTATCTTCAGGTTTCAGCACAGAGTGGTCCTCTCCCAAGGACTCTTAGGAACTCTGTGTCCTGCTCCTGCTGCACCCAAAGACTAAGTGTTGAGTTAGTTTTTTTGTGTACTGATTCCATGGTGTGTCCTTGACAGTTAGCAAACTGAAGATATGTGACTACCATGGCTCTGATGTCTTGAGAGGAACTAACACATTGTGATTAGCAAATATAGAGTGACCACAAAGTATGCCAAGTACTAAAAACACAGAGAAAAATAAGCTATTTTTTTTTCACTTGGGAAGCTCACATTCTGGTAATACAACATATAGACTATAACAGCACTTAACACAGAAAACAGGTGGAAAATCCTGCTCTAGCTTTGCATTTAACATACTAATGTCACACAGGAGGACATGTGAAAAGCACTTGGTAGTGAAAGTGAAAATAATGTGCTTGGCAAATAGGGGTGTTAATATGTAAGTATCAAAGTAAGTCCTTATTAGCTCCGATGAGTCTGTACCTTAAGTGACTAGATGTTCCCTTTTTTCCTTAAGAGTATATCATTAGTACATAGTCAGGAATCCCATGAAAACACTAGACTGGAAGCCATAATGTATACACAGAGGACCTGGTGCAGACCCAGGCAGACTCTTTGCTTGCTGCCGCAGTAGGCTTTGATCATGCTGATTTAGAGGGTCTTGTTTTCTTGGTTCCCTCCATTCCCTCGGGCTCTTACTCTTTCTTCCTTCTCTTCCACAGAGATCCCTGAGCTCTGAGGGGAAGGTTTTGATAGAGATATCCCATTTAGGGCATCCAATACTCTTAATCACTGAGTCAACTCTCCAGTCCCTACTAGATTTTGTTTCAAGTACATAATTGGGGTTTTCTATTTATCTGTTTATACACAAGCATAACTGCATAAAAGTTTTATATACACTACTTAAGAAATTCAATGACCAAAATGAGGAAAAACTTTTATGGTTCCTCTCCAGAAACTTCTGGTCCTGCTCTCAATGTTTTGCCAGCTGCCCAGAAAAGACAAGGGCTCAAACATGTCTGTTGTAGGTGTCTGCTTTTCAGACAGACTATGATTCAGTCAAAACTTACATTTTACTGAAAACAATTTTTTATCCCAGTTGCTAAAAAGCAAACAAACAAAATTGGTGCATTCATTAAAATACAGTCATCCTCCATCAACACAGGACCAGATACTTTGAATCTGATAGAAAAGAAAATAGGAAATAAGAATGAATTCCTTGGCACAAGAAAGACTTTCTGAACAGGTCACTGATAGCACAGGCCTTAAGAGCACTATTGAATAAATGGAACAAATGCAGTTAACTAGTCCCTTTCATCTGAATAACAAGTAGAAGATAGAATATATTTTGTGATACCTTCTTCATGTGTTATAAGGTATACTGGCATCTGAGCCAGTAAGTTAATAAGTAGAATTCACAGTATAAGAGATTTCTTATGGTGACAAAAAGTAGCAGTCATCTTCTATGAATTGCCATTGACTTCTCTCTTCTGCAAGAATGCTCTGTATGTCAATTACCCAAGCAAGTTTCAGGAGGACTTGAAGAGGCAGGCACAGTTGCACATCCAGTCAACAAGATACTTGTCCCAGGAGATTCTTAGTGTTAGATGAGCAACTTCTGACGACAGGGTAGGAAAGAGGCAATCAAAGGGCTCGTGGCAGGTTCTCAGGGCAGTGGGTAAACGGGCCAATGCCTGGGAGAAACACCTCTGGTCATGACCTGAAACTTTTGCCAGTCTAATGGCAGCTGTGCCGCTGAGTAACACAGAGCAGTTACCTCTGGGCAGCATGACTCATGGCGATTTGGAAAACAGCTGTTTCTTTACAGAACTGTGTGAGATTAACAAAAAGCTGTACATTGTACTCTCTTGTCCCCATCCAAATATGGACTAAGTATCGCAGCAATAGACACAGGCTTGAAGAGACACCCAGCTACTTTTACCTGGCTCTGGTTGTTGTTGTTAAACAACACTAATACTTTTGACAGAGAAATATACAACATGTGCTCTTTAGAAGAAACCATGGGCCAGTCCAAAATAATAAGGGCAAGGGGGGCAAGGAAGTATCCACATCAAACAAAGCCAAATTAATGATTAAAAGAAAGACCAGTTTTCACACAGGTAACAAAACTATAAAGTGTCCCTATCAACTGGTGTCTCAAAGAAAATGAGTCAGAAAGAGAAAAACTCTTAGCAGGGAAACGAAAGCAATTAAATCTTCCATCTACATTTTCATTGAAAACCAAATATATAATTCCTTGAAATGTTTAAAAATCTTACTTGTGAAAAGTCAGCTCCAAAGCAATTGAGGAGAAACGTCGGACAAGCCTGGAGAACGCTCATCTAAAACCTGGACACACACACAGAGCATAAAAAGGGGGACAAAATCTTTCCACAAACTTTCAAACCACATGACTCAAACTTTAGGCACTTCAATGACTTCCCCTTTTCCCGTTTGTTCATATTCAAAACGTTCAGGCTCACGTCCACAGAGTCATTTATTATGAGCAGGTGGCTTGAATTTACATCTCCTCTATGAAAGGCTGAGTCACGAATTGGGTAATATGTTTCGTGAAAAACTCAACTTTTTCTGTGACTTTCTTATCACTGCAAAGATTGTAATCCGTCACTTTAGAGGCACTAAGATTGTTTTAATTGCTAGTTAATACCTTTACCCTGAGTTTCAGGTAACTCATCAAAGAAAGCTGTGGTTGAATTAAATAAAAATCAAACAAAAACCCAAGAGGAGAAACAAACAAACAAACAAAAAAAAACTCTGATACCAGCAAGACCATTATCAGAGCAGTTTCTTCAGCTAGGGCTGCCAGGACCCTCCAGAAAACCTTTAGAGACCTATTGGCAAAGCCATGGATGGAACAGTAGCTGATCCTTTTTCATCTTGCTAAAAATAAAACAAAACAAAAAATCCAGTTTTATGCATGTATACATGATTTTAAATATTTGGGTCCCAAATAAATTATGCAAGATATTCTTTTTTAGAAATCAATATTCATGAAAAACAGAAATCAATCAAATAAAAACATTTCCTGCCATTATAATGTCTTTGAGTTTGGTATTTCTCAAACTTACTTTTCAATATGCGTTTCTAGGACAATTCAGAAATTCCCTCTTCTCTTGTCCTTAGAAAGGACCATGGTTACTATTATACAGTTAAGTGAATAGTGTGAATAGTGTAAAGACTGGGGAAAAAAAACACATAAAGAAATTCCTCTTCCGTAAATGCTTCAGGCTGCCAGGAAACATGACTATATCAGTAACAATTCTTAGTTGCGATCCAAATCAATGAGAATTGCTGGACAAGCAGTTTCTTTGTGGAAAAAGTTCAGGCTAAACGTTCCCCTTGCTCTTATTTCAAAGTGTAGTCCCATTTTCAGTGTCAACAATGGAGCTAAGTGGTAAATATTTATCTCTGTCTCTAGTGATATTAACTGATTGTTTTGTCAAGAATCTAAGACAGCTTTTCCAGAACAACTGTCCAAGTTGTGTCAAATTCACTTTTCGGGTAGTTCTTACAAATTCTGTCTTAATTCAAAAATGATAACAAACAAGCTGGAATGTATGAAAATCCTGGGAGCAGCTTGTGAGATCCAATGCTGCTCAATCTGGCTACAGGTGTCAAGCAGCACTTAAAATATGTAGTTTCCAAGAAACTGGTAATAGGAACAGTCACATGCTGACATCTTCTTATCTAGAAGCAAGATTTGTTGAACAAAAATACAGTGCTACGGGCTGGAGAGAGGGCTCAGAGGTTGGGAGCATTGCCTGCTCTTCCAAAGGTCCTGAGTTCAATTCCNATAAATAAATAAATAAATAAATAAATAAATAAATAAATAAATATTTAAAAAATACAGTGCTACAAAGCAGTGTGGTGGTGACACACACCTTTAATCCCAGCATAGAAACAGAAACAGGTGGATCTCTGTAAATTCAAGGTCAGGCTGGTCTACAGAGTGAGTTTCAAGACAGGCTCCAAAGCTACAGAGAAACACTGTCTCAAAAAAAAAAATACAGTGGTACATTTTCCTACCTCTTCAGTCATAATTTCATAATTTCTTCTGTTCATGAAGTCTGGGAAAGAATAATAGCGAGCTATTCTAAAACTCTGGGGCAGGTGTTCATGGGCAGCTTTAATGTCAAGCAGTTTGATACTAACAGCAGGCAGCATTCATGCTTGTAGCCAAATGCCAACCCTTTGCTGTTCAAGGAGCAAAAGGAACAGGAACCAAAACAGTAGGCTTCTCTTTCAGAACATCTGGATTAGGATTTTCTCATGAAACTATCTAACAGGTGTTTCAAGCAACAATCAGAAATGTAATAGAATGTAAAACTATAAAATAATTTTTTTTATTTTCTTGTCTGAATTCACATCCATTCGCAGCCTATTACACCTTTTTGAAATGCAACTTGAAATTCTGAATGCTGTCTAGAGCATCTTTAGAAGCATCTATCAGATTCGAATTATTCAGTGTATAAAGAAATGGTTATTTTAGAATCGAGGAGTGACCTTTCAAGGTTGGACCCAAGTGCTTTAGGAAACCAGAACAAGGAAAAAGAAAAATCCAAACGGGCAGTCAAAGCAGCAGAGCAATAGTCCCACAGTTCCATGGAGATTTGCATGAGCAGCTTTGCATTGGTTTCCATGTACACAGTTGCTCTACAGCCATGGGTTTGGGGAGGAGAATTCTACTGTAAGCCAGGAAACAAAAGTTAAATGCAATGGTTAAAAGGAGCCTTTACCAGGGCTGTGGAGATAGCATTGGCTACTCTTCCAGAGGACCCAGCAACCACACGGTGGTTCACAGACATATGCAACTTACAGACATATCCAACACCCTCTTCTGACCTCCACAAGTGCCAGGATGCCCATAGTGTACAGGCATATGTGCAGACTTAATACTAACACACATTAAATTATTTATTAATTGATATAATTTTAAAATATTTAATGGAGACTTTATCTATTTTTCTTGATTCAAGAGAATGCTAAAATGACTAATTTAATAACGACAACTTTAAATGCTACCATTTTTAAATGACATCTAGAAGTAACATAGAGCAACTAAACAAATTAAACTTGAAGAAATATATCTGATATGGTATAATACAGAACATTTTACCATTTGGAAAAACTTGGTAGAATTATCCCTAGCCCATTTAACTAATGAGCTGTAATCTATTTCATGTGTTCCTGTAATTGTTAAGAAGCTGAACTGTCACATTCTACCATCAAAGCCAATTTCCCACTGATGGGAAGAGCTGCGGAAGGTGCTTTCTGTATTTGGGTTCAACACATACTTGTGCAATGAATGATCACATAGAAAAGGAGTGTGACCTGATTGTTTCAGTGTGCAAGGCATCAGTGATTACATCAGAACTCCAGTGTCAGCTTGCCCAATGCTCCATGCGGCTGCACTCACAACAATACTGAAGTGGCAGGAAGGAGCAGGGGCCATAGCCCCAGGTTACAAATTTTACCTATGACCGGGATGTTGATTCTGTTAGCTGTTTGATTCAAATCTCATAGTCTCTTACCATGATTTTCCAGGCTCCTTCCTACCATACTTCAACCCTCCTTCTGAAAATGCTGATAATGTGGGCATGTAACTCACTCAGAGAATATGATTCACAAGCAAAATGTTTGGTAAATCATACATCCTTTATCCTTTGAAGGGCTGAAGAACAAACCCAGAGCCCTACATATGCCAGACAGGCTCTCCACAGATCTACCACACCCCTAACCCAACCTACACTCTATCTGCCAAACAGATATTTTCAGAGTAGAGAATAATATCAAATAGATTTAAATTATGCCAAAATACACATAGGCACAAGGAACAACATTCAATAGCAAATCATTTAACATTCAATAACAAACTCAATAAAGATGCAAAATAAAACTCATAAAAATCACAAATATTCATAAAGTAAAAGCATTCTGTCCCAACAGTAATTTTTCATATCCAACATCTGAAACTGTCAACACAGGGCTAGAGAGGTAGCTCTATTGGCAAAGTGCTTGAGTTCAACCCACAGAAGCGACTTAGAAAGCTGGTGTGTTAATATTATTCTTGCAAGCTCAGCACTGAGTAGGCAGAAACAGGCGGATCCTTGGGCCTTCCTGGACAGCCAGAGGTCCCAGTCTGTTTACCAAGTTCCAGTTCACAGAAAAGTTCCCATCCCAAGAAAGTATTGTGGGTGACACCTGGCAAACACTTGAAGTTGTCCTCTGGATTTCATAAGTACCTGCACACATATGTATACACACACACACACACACACACACACACAGGAATGAGGATTGCTAGGTAAATTCAAAAGATCCCATAAAAAATACTTTTAAATAGTTTTCTTCTTATTTGAATATTCTTTCTCTTAGAAATTTAGGGAAAAAGTTGTCAAATTGCCTCTATCACTTTCAATTGCTAGAGAATAAACACCTAATTAAATGTGGGTGTGTCCGGGAGTAACTTATTTGGGAGGGGTCAGAGTCTCTGCCATGTGGTCCAGATCATTCTTGGACTTTCAGTCCTGCCGCCTCTACCTTCAGAGTGCTACCACACCTGGCAAAAGGCATTTTTCTACAATCGTGAGCTAGTTTGCCACCTCCTTGTACCTTATCAAACTAGTGCTCAATAGAACAAATGCCAAATAATAATTCTAAAGATGGAAGTTCTCTGAAATTTTCCCTAGACATAAGTAGGTTTCTAACCAAAATTTATCCAGAGCTAAATTTAATTGGAAAATAGAAGCAGTCTTGCTTTTCATTTGGCCAGTATTGCCACTGTCTCCTCCATTTGACTTATAGATGTATAAGTTGACAACATGGCCACCCAATGGATATGGGAAGGCTTTGCTGTACTTAAGAGAAAAAGAACAGTCAGAGGCACCTGAAAGAGTACAGAGAAGAGAAGGAAAGAAGTGGAATGAACCTGCCTAGTAGACTGGACATAGCCAGGGCTAGCTAGAGAGGGGAGGATAGCGGAGAATAGAGAAGACAGCATCGTGAGGATGGTCAAGAGCCGAGACAGCATAGAGAGGACAGCAGAGGCAGCATAGAGAGGAGAAGAGACAGCATAGAGAGGATGGCAGAGACAGCATAGAGAGGACAGCAGAGGCAGCATAGAGAGGATGGAA
Source organism: Bramus lutescens (assembly GCA_001685075.1). Classification (NCBI taxonomy): domain Eukaryota; kingdom Metazoa; phylum Chordata; class Mammalia; order Rodentia; family Cricetidae; genus Bramus; species Bramus lutescens. Next base: position 25,206 of record LOEQ01004858.1, on the reverse strand, counting down.
GAGACAGCATAGAGAGGACAGCAGAGACAGCATAGAGAGGACAGCAGAGGCAGCATAGAGAGGACAGAAGAGGCAGCATAGAGAGGACAGCAGAAACAGGAGCCTAGAGAATAGACAGGTTATAAAAAGGATGAGGAGCTGTGAGGAGGGCTGCCAGGGAGCAGGACTGAGTTTCGGTGGGCAAGGAGGTGAGAAGGGCTAGGATGCCAGCATGGACTTTGAAATACTAATTGGAGGGACATAAGTCCCTTTTGCCAGAAGTAAGGGAATTAACTCCTTTTGGCAGGCCAGAATACACTGTACAAGTTTTTGAGGAATGCTGACTTTTATCTAACTACCAGAAATCCTCGTATAGTCCAGGATGAGCTGGACCTAGACTCAATTTTGCAATAGTCAGTGGACCTGCCCTTTTTTGGGGGAGTACTCTTTGGACCTGTCAATGAAACCAGCAGGACCCCTAGGTCAGGTTCTTATCATTTCATGAGTGTGTTATTCTTGAGAGAAAAATTGTGCTAGGCAAAGCTCAGAAAGCTACTAGTTATATGTCTAACTATCATTGTGTTGGTTTGTAAAGTTATGGCTAGGTATGTTTTAAAATAGGTTTGGGTTAGGCGTGCAGCTCAGATACAGAGCTGGCACTAGACTACATCACCCCATCAGTGAAGCAAGTAGGGAACAGAGAAAATCAGAGATACAACAAAAAGGTTTTCCTTTGTATTTTTAAATTGTACAACACCTTAAAATTTGAAAGAACTAACCAAATTGAAATATTTGAGCAAAACAATGCTTTAAAACTATAACTGAAATCCTAGCTCTGCTCTTTAATAAGTTTGCTCAACTTAAACCCTATAGACTTCCCTTTACCTTTCAGTTGTAAATTAGTTATTGCTTTCAAAGATAAAAATGAAAAGAGAAGAGGAGGAGGAGGGGGAAAGGAGGAGGGAGTGAAGGGAAGAAAGCAGGGTTTCTTGTTTCTCCTGAAGCAGCTGAACATTTACTCATTTGCCTAAGAAGCCACTGCAGTAAAGAACAAAGGAAAACTTTATGTAGACAGATGGCTTCATTTGCTTAGGTAAAAACTCAGCTCTGAAGAGCATGCAGACAGGTAAAGCCACATTGTGTAAGGAGATGGCTAGGCAGTGCTAGAGCACTGATCTCCATGCTACCTATAGAGACACCAAGGGCACCTCGGTACCTACTCCAGACACCCACCACCAGCAATCTCTGAGAACTGGAGGGACTAACCGGTGGTCAGCGTACCCAGTGAAAAGCCATGTAACTGGAGAACATAACTTTGTTCGTCGGTGAAACTCTGGAAATTTTACCTTGCAAAGACAGTGTAGTGTATCCTCCTCTCCTGGGTTTCTTTGCAAACAAGCTTGTCATTGTTTTTTCAAGGAAGGGCTTTTGCTGCTCTGGCGGTTTGTAATGACTTAGATTGAAGGCACTTGGTCACAGTTTTCACAGTAAGTGAGAAGAGGCTTTGCAAGGAGCTGGGTCCTGAACTGCATTCAGGACTGAAACAAAAGGAATTATTCACACCTGCTGTGGGTTTGCACCACACAAGCCTTTAGGGAAGTTGAGTGGGGGAGACACATTCCCCATTCTCTCTCAGCCCTGCCTCCCTTGCACAGAGGTCCAGTCAGTGCAGGAACTTGACAGGAACATTCTTTCCCTTTCCCAGTACCCATGTCTTAGTTGTAGCTTTGATTGCTACGCATCATTTAGTTGTGGATAACTATTTGTTTCCATCCATAAATATGCTCCCATCTACTGAGAAAACAATACCCAGCCAGGTCTCACAGATCTTTTTTTACAGTTCTAGAATTTGGCAGCACTCAGAATCAAAAATGGTTCAGAACGTCCCAGCCCAAAACAAGGATGGATCCTATCATAGTGAGAGGAAAGTAGTGACACAAACATGCTAATGAGGTTGAGTCAGTCATGATGGTTATGAGTAAGTCCATCTTATTAAGATAGGCCCCTGTGTCTGGCTGAGACTCAGATCATCATTACAACAATACTCTTTACACATCAGGCAAGATTACATTTCACTGTCTTTGCGGAAAAAAAAAATGTAGATTGTGCTTAACGCATGCACAGAGGCAGGTACAAATTCAATTTAACCTCTTCCAACAATGCTGTTATCATCATCACCATTATTATTATTATTACTATTATGTACCTTACATTCAGACTTTGTTTTTTTTTTTTGAGCCAAGAGATTTCTCATATATGCTCAGCTTCCATTATTGTCAATGTTCCCCACCTGAGTATGACTTTGATTTTGACTAACATATATTGACTTAACCAGCTGTGTGGGCCATACAGGACACATATAACCACAATGTGTGTAGTTCACATGTGGGTTTCTTCCCTGAGGTAGGACCAGTGTGAAATGGTGTGAATCAACCACCACCTTACGTCCAGTCTAGTTTCGCTGCCCTCAAAGTTTTCCACATGCTTCTATCCATTCCTCACCCCTGTTGAACCATTGAAGCCAATAAATTTTCACTGTCATCATAGTTTTGCCTTTTCTGGAAGATCATGTGGTACCTTTGCAGACTCACTTTATTGACTTTACGATAGATTTCTCTTCTGCATTTTCATCTTTCAAGACTTATTCTTTCCTGTGTCTGGATACAAAGCAGCTTCTGTATTCCCAGATGAAGAGCATTGGCAAGTAAGACAAAAAACTTCAAAAAAAAATCCATGTGTGGTTCTCCACAATGACATGTTTTCAAATTTTGAATACTCTAAAATGTGATTGCTGGGCAATATGGTAGGACTGCCCTGAGTCCTGAAAGACTGAGACTTCTTCCCTAGAAACTGAGCCGCATTGTCCCCTGTCAGCCGTGGAGGAGTGATCCTGTGATTTCACAGCATTTGTAGTCTTTACATCTGGATCCATGATCTGAACATGCCTCCACACCCAAAGCATCAGCCAACTCCATCAGCTCAACTTTAAAAGTACCAACGATACCTAGTTCCTTTTAACTATCTCTACTGTCACCAGCCGGGACCCAGCCATTTGTCCTCTCACCTGGTTGGGGCAGAAGCCTCCTAGCTGTTCCCAGATTGCATCACTGTGGTTCATCCCATATATATGATGAAAACATATTGAAAAACACAAAACCCCAGGGGTTTAGTACCAACTCTAGGCAAACGGTATGCAGCTGAGGAACCCATAGAACATCACCAGCTGGAGCACACAAATGTTCAGAAGACAAGTGGACAGGCACAACACATCCATTTAACAAAAATATAAATTGCTTTTCTATAATCCCCAAACCATAAATTTTTATCTTGGTTTGCAATACCGGATATAAATTCCCTCATGTGGAACAGGCTTTGAATCTAATCAGATAGCTGTTGATTGTATCCAAAATCATCTTGTAACTATTGCAGCAGTCTCATCTTGCTTGTCATTTTGATAGTTTAGCATCCAAGGTCCACACCTCAGTAGGATGCTGGCACCAGCAGTCTTCTCTGTGCCTTCTAGCATTACAAGAGGTAGCCAGCAGAGAAGGGGCCTGAAGTTCAGTATCAGGCTTATTTCTTGGTGTCTTATAAATAACACGAGCATTGTCTTGGGCACTAGGGTCTCATCATTTAATTTTGGAATGCAACCAACAGTAATGGCATGCTGAATTGGAATGAACAGAACTCTGCCACTTACAACAAAATCAGCAATCATCAAGCTTGCTGGACTGCTTTCATATGCTATACCTCTATCCTATTTCTCCCCCAACACACACCACACACACACACACACACACACACACACACACACACACACATTTTTCTCTTCTTTTCTTTCCTATTTTTATCTCCTAGAGAACATTTCTTGGCTAAGTTTACAGAATCTCTGCACTTCAGCCTCCTGAAAGCGGGGAAGGGTAAACATCATCCAATTGTATTTATTTCAATCTATTCAGTCAAACTTCATCCAAAACAACCTCACCTCCCCTTTTCTTTGTCTCTATAATTCCCTGTTCTACATACACTTCTCTTCTTCATTTTTCTCTGTTAACCCAATACTAACCATTAATCTCACATTGAGAGTTTTGTTTGTTTGGCTTGGTTTTTATATTATTTTGTTGGTAGAACATCGTTTCTTTTGTCTTTCCACTCATATCCAAAGTAACTAATACACTAATGTCCACACTTCTATCAGTGACCCTTGATTTCTTAAAGTTATTGGCACTTAAAGAGGTTTGGGGTTTTTTACTGTATTTTCATTTTGGGTTAAAAATATGATAATGATTGATTTTACAGATAATATTCCAGTAGGAGGGGAGTCCTGGAAACTGTTTCTTCTTTGCTAAGAAGTAGTTTAGCTAAGGAAAGTCACCTCACATCCAGATAGTAGTTCCTCTTGAATGATACAAATTCTTCCTCTGAAATAATAAGTGTTGCTTAAATATATTAAAAATTAACAAGTAAGTAAATTCAAAACAAATAAATTAACAGTATTTAATAATAAATAAATTAATAAATTCAAACAATCACCTAATTTATTGTGCACCACAAATAAACATGCCCCAATGCAGAATCAAAAGCAACATGTAAATAGAAAGGCAGCATAATTTTTCTAAGCCTTACTAACCCACAAAAATCACCTCCTGTGAAAGGTGATGAAATCCCACACAATTCAAAAGAAAGCTTATGCATATATTCAAAAAAATTAAAGAAGAAAACAAACTCCTGAATGAATCCCCCCTCAAAAAAAAACCCTCACAAACAGTTGAATGATGAGGATGTCCACATAGGATATGGAGGAAGAATTAAACACATAGAAACTAAAGAGAAACAACCATGAACTGTTAGAAATGAATAACACAACCAGCCAAATAAAAGTCTCTGTGGAAAGCTTCACAAATGCAATGGATTAAGGATCAGACAGACTAGCTGAACTTGAGACAAAGTGAAAGAAATCAAATAGTTCAAGGACAAAGCTAACTATAAGAAGACATGAGTAGGAGCTGCAAAATATTCAGGAAAACAAGATTCATGAGCATAGACAGAGAAAATTTCTTTCTAAGGCAGAGAATGGATGTTGAATAAAATTATAGCAGAAAATACCCCCAAACGGGGAAAAGGCATGCCAGTCCAAACACAGGAGGCATTCAAAACAAACAGACAAGATCAAAAAAGAAACTCCTCTCATAGTACAATAAAGCCACTGAATATAACAGGAATAAAGCACAGTAACCTAGAGTGACCATTCAGATGCTATCTGTCTTGAATCACGTTGCTTTATTTGGGAAAGAAAGTCTAAGTCTAGAACTGCTCAGATGCAGAAATGAGTAAGTGAACTGATGTAGGAGGGTCATCTGTCTATGTGTTACTTTCATTGGTTAATA
>LOEQ01004857.1:103831-116157 GCA_001685075.1 Bramus lutescens | reverse complement strand
GGGAGGGGGAGGGAAATGGGAGGAGGGGAGGAGGTGGAAATTTTTGATAAAAAATAAATAAATATAAAGTAAGTAGAAAAAAAAGAGAGAGAGTGCCAGACAGTTGGAATTCTTGTCTATTAAAATGGGCACAAATGCTGCCCCTTCCTTGAAGGTATCAGTGAGAAGCAATTGAGACTATGTGTGATTGGCCTGCAACATACTACCTGGTGTAGAGTTAAAAAAACAAACAAGCAAACAAAAACAAACAAACAAAAAACCCCCAAAACTGCAGTACAGATGTGTGCATAAAGAAGCTACCAGGTAGAAATTATAGAAAACTTTTCAATGTGGGCCACACTTCTGTGGCATTTTGATGCCCTTTCCCTGCATGTATTATGAGGATGATGACTGGAGCAGGTGTCCCTTATGGTGAGTACAAATTAAGACCCAAGACAGTAGCACATATAGCAAATCCCTGCCTTTCTGGAACTGCTGTACCAAAATAAGTCCCTACTCTAGACATTGTATGTGGAAAACAACTTCTTATTGGACAGTACAACCATGTAGGTTTTCTGTAGCCTAATAAAACCCCTAGAAGACACACCTGTTGAATTTACAGGAATTTCAACTTTGTACACATCTTCTGCTAACTAAAAGTATGGTAATCATTGTATCTAATATTCCTTCCATAGTCTGGAAACTTCTGAGACAAAGTTAAGACTTTCCAAGCAAAGAATTATTATTAAATGTCACTGGATTAGTATAAGACTTGTTTGAAATTAATGTGCTATTTTATAAAATCAGCATAGCTTATACAGCAGTGCTATCCTGTAGAGAGAGAAAAAAAGAAAAAGAAGCCATGTGTATAACTTCAGGTTACTAGTAGTCACCTTCTAAATTTAACATGAATAGGATTGGATTTAATCGTTTATCCTCACCAAAAATATGTAAAGCAGCACCAAATTAAGTGTAATAACCATCACCTATATGAACAAGGCGTTTTCCATTCATCTGTTAATGATGCTTAGTAGTCTGCAGCTCATAACTGTTTTATTGGACATGGAGTTGTGCAGCAGATAGTTAGGGTTCACAGAGAAATCTGAGAGTCAACATTAGTTGTGGGGATAATAAAATTATTTTAAATGGTCTTTGCTTACTTAATACACAAACTGATTTCCATGCCTTACACATTTATGATTTCAGTTATAATGGCTTTCTCTTAAAAATTGAGACAAAATTTTCTTTGCTAAGTCAATGCATCTATGCTAAATTGCAACATAATTAAAAAAGAATCTCAAGACTCCATGGAAGCAGTGAGAAGGTGGTTTGCATATATTATCCCTTTTTCTTGCATTTACTTCCATTTCTACCATCCCTATCGCTGCAAATCTAAACTCAAGCCATTGTATCTTCTGGTATTTCCCCCAAACTGTCAGTCATAGTCTCCTAGCTCAGTTACTTAGCCCAGAAGGCTTACCCACATCTCCTCCACCTCGCCCACTGATCTTGCAGCTGCAGTCTCTGCTGCTTTTGCCTCTCACTTCTTATCTTCATCTCCACCATGGCCTGCAACACAAGCCCTGACATTGTAGACCCACACTACTCAATGTGTGTTCATGAGTCCTTGGCCCTGCCCCTCTCTTTCTCTTAGAGCCACAATGGCACTCTTTTCAGAACGCATTGTGTTGTGAGAGCCCTGTCATTGTGCTGTCCTTGGAGGTGAGTGGCAGCTTGTTTACACTTTCCTTTTCCTGTGCTCACTCCAGAGGAGCACCTGTTCTTGCAGCCTTCTACTGACCTGAAACACTGGGCCACTTCTCCCTGTGCCTCTCTGACTGCTTCTCCCAGGTTCCTTGATTGACGTCTCTTCTTCACCTGTTGCTTGGACAGTGGTATTCCTGGGGAATTCCCTCCTCAGCCCTTTCTCACCGACTTTCACATGTACTATCTAGGTGTTCCAAGCGAGCAGCCCATTTCCTGCCCCCTTCACTTACAGACTTACCTTAGCTCACTCCTTAAGTCCTTCTTCCTTCCTTTTGTCTTTATCAAGATCCATTTCCTCTTAGCCAAATTTTCTCCATCTGTACCCTAGATCTCATTCCCTTTCTCTGACTCTACACACAGGAGCCACACTCCGTCAATTACCAACTCAACTAACCATTCCCCTTTATTCAGTCTACCTTGGAATATAGGCCGACTTTCTTCTTTTAAGAACAAAACCTGCCTTATATCTTAGTTCCAAGTCTCTCATTGTTCTCTGCTTCTCTGTTTCTGAGTTTTACTTAGCTTTTTAAAAAGCGATATTCTCTCTCACTCAGTCTTTGCTACTGAAATCTGTATTTTTGTTTATTTTTTTTCCCTGAGCCTCATCTTGAGAGCAAAATAAAGATAGAATATGTTGCTGAAATGAAACTAACAGAAAGATGCATGTCCTTCTTGGCCACTACAGCAGGAACTGAAGTCTGACCCCAATGGGACCTTTGGTGAAGCAGGTCAATTCATCTCATAATTGTCTGTTACTGGATCGATCAGGATGTCAAAAGTTTGTTTATTATCTTTTAGCCATTGCTCAAGGGTTGTCCCTGGGAGTATTGCCTCTTTTATGTGTTAGATTCAGGCTGCACATACGCTTATCTGAGCAGGTTCTCAAAGGCTTTTCATAGCTGAGGACTCAGGGGAGTCAAACACTAAAGCAAAGAAACACAGGGCAGGTGGAGGTGAGGCACTAGTACTGCACTGAGGCCAAGTAAATGTGTGGCAGTGCCAGGGGATATGTGGTGTGCACCCCTCATGTCTGCTTATTTTCTTCATTAATCCCAGACTATAGCTGAATCTTTTTTGTAAATGAAAGGCAATTCAGTTATGAGCATTCACACATTTAGTCACATAGTGTAACAGATTTGATGATAAGACAGATCAACCAAAATGGAGATGGTATCACACTATATTGGTCAAAGCCTAACCCCTAAAAAGGTCAACTCTTAGCAAAAGTTAAATTAATTTTAAAAACAAAACTAGCAACTCACTCCTCTCAAAACCTGACTGTTCATCATTTCTGAAAGAGAGTTTTTAGGCCTAAGATAACCAGATAACCATAAAATCAGCACTTGGTAATTTCTTGAGTGCTGGTGCTGATTGAAATAATATAGGCTAAGAAGTTAAGTTCAAATCCAGATAAGATGAACAACTATCCTCCTTCTAACATTGGAAGACTTTCATTCAATTCACACCAAGCGCCTGGTCTTCTTGGGGACTCATACTGTATGTATCAAGGTTTCTGTGGCTGGGAAGCCAAATATATAGTTATTAACACTTTCTGGGTAATTTTGATGAGACAGAGCCCACAGCTTTGGGCTCATGAATAATTATCCCCTTTACTATCATGCCCTGCCATCAATTCAAACCACTGTTGTATAAGCCTTGCAGTGTCCAAATAGAAAATCTGGCTGACTTTCATTGTATGAGTCATCTTGGCTACTTGAATGTCTCCCCTAGATGATGCTTTCTCATGAATGAACAAGCACACAAGCAATGTTTTCCATTGTTTCTTTATAGTTTTATCATGCACTAATAAAAATATGGTGGAGTTGAATGTGTATTGGCTGAACATGTATAGAATTTACTGACATAGGAACCCTACCCGTGCCTCGAACTTAATGACCTAAAAATAAACAACTGGAGTAGTCTAAATAGCTACGGAGATGACTTCTGACACAACAATGACCTGTAGTAAATTAGATGGAGATGTAGGAAATTGCCAGGGAAGAAAACTGGGGCAAGGATCAGAAGATACAGAAAGGTTAGCCTATTAAAGCAGAGTTATTGTATAAGATGGAAAGTCGTCAACTTGATGATGTGCCCTTGGAGGACCATACCTTTCATTAAACCAATAAAAATACACTTTGGCAATAACTCAGTAGAGATTGAGACCCTCCACAGTGACTGCCCTTGGAGCTTCCATGAGTCTGGCTCTCTCATACCAAAAAGAATGACAAAGTTACTTCTGAAACAGCAGGGATTGCCAAAAGAGATAAGGAGGGAAAATTTCTGTTGTGGATATGGGTTGTGAAGAAATAGCTTGACATGATGGTATCACTATGTCCTTTTGGGTAAGATGAACATTCAGTCAAGGAGTGGCTTGAATATTTAAAATCAAAACCACCTAAACCAAACTAATATCTTAACTGAAGAAGGCTGATATTAGTTATTGTGATGGAAGGTCAGGATTTGCCACCTAGCTTCCAGATGCAAGATAGAATTCAGTGACTCAAGTGGAGATGAGGACTCCTTCAATATGCTGCTATCAGCATCTTTAAAGATACTTTTAATTCTATTACAAGAGGATTCATAGGCATTTGTCAGAATAAGAACTTATAGAAGTCAGGTAAAGAATGGAGTGTCAGACCCCACCTACATAGATGGGGCCTGACGGACCATTGTAGCTATTGTATTTCTGGTGTTGAAGTGTATAATTGGGATGGATATATTTGGCAATTGTAAGAGCTCTCTCCTTAGTTTCCTGACCTTGGAGTCAGAGCCATTGTGATCAAAAGACCCACATAACATCTGACCCTGTCTTCTAATATTCTGGCAAAGTTTGGATCTGAGAGAACCTGAAGGGAACACTATCTTTAATGAAGACCTAAATCAGCGATTCCCTTGAATATAAGGGTTACATAGGAACATTCTCAAAAGAGAAATTTTGGGGTGGGAGGCTCTGTGGTTAAGAACACTGGTTGATCTTTCAGAGGACCCATTTTTGGGTTTGATTCTTAGCATCTACATAGTATCTCACAACCATGTTTAACTCCATTCTCAGGAGATCTGATGCTCTCTTCTGACCTCTGTGGGCACCATGCATGCATGTGGTGCACAGACATACAAGCAGGCAAAACTCTCATGCATATAAAATAGTAAGTTAATCTAAATATTAAAAGATTTACTTTTAAAATGCAAATTTGGGGAGGCAAACTCCCAGAAATCTATATATTAATGAGCCTTCCAGTTGATTCATATTCAAAGTTTAAAGCTAATGTCCTAATGGCAGGACCTTTCCCAGTCTTGATCATTAAAAGTGCTGATGAAAGGCACTCGCTCTTTTAATACTAGATGTTTGACAGTATCTGTAAACCACAGTAAACTTTATCAAGGTAGCCCTAATATACCTTCTCTGCTTGATATGGTTTCTCTATTGGAAAAGTTTCCCAGCCTTTGATCTGGTGATGTTCCTCTTAATTTCTAACCACTAATGAAGAGAAAGTAGTTCGCACTAACATGGAAAACAGAAGCACACTTTCACTCCTTTGTCCCAGGGCTTGGTTAACTCTCCTCCCACTTCTCTGTAACAACAGTTTAAAGGGATCCTGGCCAGCTTGGATTCATTTCATAGTACACCAAGTCACTCTATGAGTAACAATATGATCATTGGACCTAGGATGTAACAGCAATTGGCAAGAACTCTGATTCCCCTTAAATTACATCCAGGGATGGGAGAGAAACGTCATAAAGTTTCAAGGGCCTGACATCGACAAAGGCTCTTTGGAGTCCAAAAGTTCTGACATCTTGCTCTTCTGTGAGGACAAATTTTGGCAATTTGGTCCCCTTTCCACAAAGAGACAGAGTTGGTGAATTTCTGATTTTGGAGGCATTTGGGAATGTGGAAGGAGCTCCATTTATCAGGCAAAACTGATACCTTGGGGTTCTAATGGGTCGCAGAGTAAGAACTGTGCATCAGAGGCAGGCTATAGGAGGCTGCCCTTCTGTCTCCATCAGATGTCCCTGTAGGTGCAGTGGTACGGTGGCCATCCACAGTGCTTGCAGGGGCTGGGTGGGGTCTGACTAGTTTCTGTAGAGACAATGAGAACTGATAACCACAAAGCCAGGGGCCACTGCTGCTGACTGCACCTGAAAAGTTTGTGTGTGGTACAAAAGTACTTCCCTTATTTGCTTTAGATACCGTGTCTTTTCACTGCTTATTTGTCCAGACAGGCAAATTGATACAATGGATGGCCTTGGATTTAAGTCATTAAATCCGATATGCTTGTCCCTCATTCAAGAGTCTGATAGAAATATTTGCATGTTAGAAACTTTTCCTCCCAGCTGCGACTCGGGAACCCAGGTTTACAGCTCTGCCCTCCATCTAAACCTCAGCTTTTCTGACCCAAACAAAGGGGCAGAGATTGGAGAATTATACACAGACATCCTTTGTTTCTTCTTAGGTATACAGATCCACAGGGTATAGAAGTTGAGAGAGGTGGGGCAACGGAACATGGCTGTAAACAGTTTGCTGAATTAAGCGTCTGCTGTGTGCCTTTACTCCTAGGATGATCTTGAGGAACAAGGGGGCACTGAGGTATAGTATAGGAAAGTTCTTATGCCTTCTAACAGAGCCTGGTAGAAGTCACAAACGAGTTCTCAGGATGCTGGATCCCTCTCCGGAGTGTTCACATTGTGTCTGGGCTTTGAGTGGTGGCTCCATTCTTTGTATTATAAAGAAGTGAATGAGAGTTTCAAAATTCCTTTGGTCAAAAGGAAAAGTTGCATGCTTTAAGTGGAAGTACACAGTGTATTCCCATTATTATGCCTACAAACCACTTATCAACATACATGGGAAGCAAAAGCATCTTGCTCTCTCATTCCCCTAAGTCACTAAAACAGAAAAAACAGACAAATCCATATTCAGGTCGGGCAGGTAATATGAAATAAGGAAAGTAAGGCAGCTGTGGAAGGTTGTGCTCGGGTAAGCAGTTTTTGAACAATAATGAACAAACAAACAAACATGTAAACCACATTCCTATCTAAACCATAGCTGTTGAGCCGGGATTGTATCTCAGTCAGTAACATGTTAACATGTTTACTTTGCAAGCACAAAGACCTAAATTCAATCCCCCAGCATCTAGGGAAAACAAAACCCATTAACTAACAGGCAAATAAGCAAAACAAAGTAACAGACATTGTGGCATGCACTTGTAAATCACTACCAGCAGAGACAGGCACATTCCTGGGGCTCACTGGCCAACTAACCTAGCTCCCTTGAGCAACTCTAGGTCCCAATGAGAAACCCTATCTCAAGAAACAAGGTGAACAGCTATTGAAGAACAACTACTAAGATTGTTCTTTGACCTTCGCGCGCGCGCGCGCACACACACACACACACACACACACACACACACACAAGCACAGTTCTTTGTTCTGTTTCTTGAAATGCACACCCATTATTTCAGAGTTAACGAGAGACAACTGTTCTGGAACACAGTGCCTGGTTCTCAGTAGGCAGCCTCCTGTGAAAGCCACTTCAGACAAGCTCATATTCATTAAAAAGGATTATCAGCTGAACATCTGGCTTCCACAATCCCAACAGCTGCACACATTTTCAGTTTAAGCAGTGTCCATATGGCTCATATGTGCGCCATTAGCCTCCAGATTGACCCCCAGGATCTGGATGTGTGACAGGGCTGCCAAGGAGAGCAGAAAGAGTTCACAGGAGTTCACAGGGGGTAAATTGAGAAGAAACTCCCATCTGTCTGTGAACCATGGGTGTCCATGCACTCGGCTGTCCGAGAGTGGTTCTGAGAATGGTGTGGACAGACCAGCTGGACTCCTCAGGCTTCCCATTGGAATCTGCAGACCCTGGAAATACAGAGCCTGACCACCACCACCACAGAAGTACAAGACTTAGGACAAGAGCCACCCAACTGGGATAGGAGGAATCCCAGACCTAATTGTGACTGCTTGATCTCTTAGACAAAGGACTTCAGTAAAAGTGGAGTCTTTTTGTATTTCAAATATAGCAAGAATCAGCCATCTGAATTTTTCATCAATTTTTATTGTGGATATATACATATATACATATATATGCATACATATAACTGTATTTAGCGTGTCCATCATTTTTAAAATGTACTATTATTTTATTTGATGTATATGAATGGTTTGCCTGTGTTTATGCCTGTGTACCACATGTTCACGATGTGTGTTCTGGGAACTGAATCCCAGTCCTCTGTTAGAACAGTTAGTGCTCTTGTTGCTGAGCCATCTCTCCCACTCCTAGCATATTAAATCACTTTAAGGTGCATACTTCAGTAAACTTAATCATATTTACAAACATACACTTGTTATCACTACTTCCAGATTTCTTTCATCACCCCAAACAGAAACTCTGTACCCTTTAAGCAATCATTCCATTAGGTTGTCTTCCTAAGCCCTGGAAACTGCTAATCTGTACAGTTCTATGAACTTTATTGCTCTGGAAATTGCATATAGTGGTATAATTTTATATGTGGCTTCTTTTAACTCTCGAGATGCCTGCCTTTGTTAAATTCCATACCTGGTCTTACTTGAGAATAAGCTTCATGCACTTGGAGTAAATTGAATGAGTGCTGGTGTAGATGTCTGGTTGCCAGGTCACAGAAAGAGACCTTGAGAAAGGATAAGAATGAAGGCTGGTTTTTTTTTTTCGATGTGACCCCCAAAACAGTGGTAGGTGATTTGGAGATAAAGCCAGTGAAGGGAAGAGGGAAAGTGTGCCTCTCAACAGGTAACCCGTGTGAACAGCTCAGCCTCAAGTCCTGCAGAAAGTTCTGTATAATGGTTAAAAAAAAAATGTATCGGGGTAAGGGGACTGTCACAACTGACTTCCACCAAAAACTGTTAAGGGTTATGGAAGCTGTAGCCCCACACCCTAACCTCAGGCCAGTCTCCAAAGAAGTAAGCTCTGGGACCTGGAGTTGGGAGCACAGGTTCTTGGGGATTTGAATTTGACCCCGATGGTCTGATACTATTGGAGAGCACAGGGACACAACAAGAAAGGAAGATACACCTCGCATGAGTACAGCCAAAGGGCCATCAGCAGCAGGAGGAAGACGGGAGAGGAAACATATGTCTAGAGGGCAGGTGACAGAGAAGTGGATGGGTGCTCAGGAGTATAATAAAGAGGTGGTGTAAAAGGACCACTGGGATTTCCGAAGGAGGATCATAGTTTAATGGCCTGCCCATCTGGAATGGACACTGAGTGGGCTCTGTATGGACTGCTCAGAAGTGGTAGACCTGCTCAGAGGCGCTGGGAATGCACCTTCTACACGAACAGAGTCAGCCTGAAGTCGGCTTCCACCTCATTATCAAGTCTCTGTTCAGCCTGTTCTGAACAGACTTGGCAACTGGGGTTGGTAAACTTCTGTTAAAAAGCCAGACAGCAAATATTTTATCCTTTATGGGCTCTTCAGTCTCTGTCAGGGCTACTCACTACAGCCATTGTAATGCAGAGGTAGCCTCAAATACAAACATGAATGATCATAGCTGTGTTCCAATAAACTATTTACAAAATAGGCAGCAGGCCCAATTTGGCCCATGGGCCATGATTTCAGATTCCCATATTTGTGAAATGAGCAAGCCCCTTCCCTTCCTTACATTAAGTGGCATCTAAGTGCTGCTGAGGAACCCCTCTGGCTTTCAAAGCCCAATTTCAGCACCACTTTAGATGTAACTTGAGCTTTTCCATATTGCCTGCTGTCAGCAATGAGGAGGGAGGAAAGGGAAAGGGTGAAGATGCCTGATAATCTCAACAGTAATGAGGCACCATTGCTTAAAATGCTTCATATGTTCCCTCTTTTAATGTGGACCCAATTCTGCAAACTTTTTACATGTGGGGAAACTGAGACTAAGGTTGTCGGTTCTCTGAAGGCACACAGCCAGCAACTGACAAAGCATCTTAATCCTAGAAGAGATGGGTTCCAGAATGCTTTGTACTGTGCCCCATTTGCTAGTTGGACTCAGGTGAGTACAGTTATTAGGCAGCTAAGCAAAATGAAACCATAATAACATACAACAAAGAAGATACCACTTTGCACTTTCTGATGTCCATGCTTCATTATTATTATTATTATTATTATTATTATTATTATTATTTGGTTGCAAGTCACAAGACTCAGGTGGACTTAAGTAAGAGAGCCATTGTTGGAGTCATATGATGGGAAGCTGCAGACACAGATGGGAAAGTAGACAGCAGGCAGCAGTAGACAAAAGAATGGCTGGCAAGGGCGTGTGTCTGAAATAATGGAAAGTTCAACCATGTAGGCTCGTGTTTTTATTTTTAAAATTTCTTTATTGACTCTTTGGTAATTTCAGATCATGGACCTTAATTCCGTTCACCCTCTGGTCTTCCCATAGCCCCCTTCATCCCTGCCACATGCCCCCACACAAGGAAACAAATCAAAGTAAGCAAGCAACTGAACAAAAGCAGAAAACAAAACGAAACAAAAATCCCCAAACCAAACCAAAACAAAATCCACAACAACAGAAAATCTCCTTGCTTCTCTTTCTTTCCTGCTTCTCCAGTACCTCTTTATTTGTCCTGGTGGCAATGGATGTTGCAGTGTGCCACATTACAAACCTCTTTGTCCATCAGTTTTA
This sequence comes from Bramus lutescens, assembly GCA_001685075.1. Classification (NCBI taxonomy): domain Eukaryota; kingdom Metazoa; phylum Chordata; class Mammalia; order Rodentia; family Cricetidae; genus Bramus; species Bramus lutescens. Next base: position 105,768 of record LOEQ01004857.1, on the reverse strand, counting down.
CTCGCAAATGTTTATTGCAATGAGTCACCGGTCTGGTTCGAGGTCTCTGCTTTCTCATACATCATTAACACTGGATCCTCACCAGAACTCCTCTGGAATATTCTGTGACTGCCACGAGTCTTAGAGAGCTTTTGGGTATCATTCCATAGGACCAGTCCCTTCCCCAGCTCCAGCAGGTCCTAGATGGGGTAGATGCTAGAGTGGGTCAACCCAAGATCTGGCTGTGGGCCTGGATAGTAGCCAAGCTGGTCAGTCTGGGCTCCTGGGGCCACCCACCTCAGGCGAAAAGGTGGAGTCAGCTCCCCTACATACATTCCCTCAGGGACAGTTCACCCTGGCCTGTGGTGAGGGATGGGGACCATCTTTTCAGCATGCAGGGGCTAGCCCTCTTGCGATGGTGTCCAGTGAGATTTCCCAGGGCCAGAAAAGGACATGGCCAGCTCAGCATAGCCCTCTGATTTCATCTAGCATGGTTCTTAGGGCCTCCTGAGGTGACATAGGCCACAGACATACACATAGATCCCAGCTGTGGCTGGACCACTGACCCAGACATGGCCAGTTAGTCTCAAAAATTTAAAACACAGACAAGGAACATCTAACTCCTTGCCTGACTCTGTCTCTGTCTCTCTCTCTTTGTGTGTGTGTGTGTGTGTGTGTGTGTGTGTGTGTGTCCCACTCTGCCCCTCTCTTTCTCCATGCAAGTGTAAATGTGCATTTGCACTTGTGAACACTGATTAAAGAACAGTCAACTTGTAAACTTGCAATAATCATTGGTCTAAGGTATTTTAAGAGCTGCTGCAGAGTGGAAATTGATGATAGGTGGTCAAAATGCAAAATTCAAAAACAAAACAAGCAAACAAAAAATTAAACCAAACCAAACCAAATTTTAAAAAAAAGAAAGAGAGAAAAACAATCCTATACACAAAGAAAAGGGGAATCATGAAGGGTTAGAAACTGCTGCTTCCTGGGTAAAGAAAGAATTATCATCTAATCTTCAGAGACATTTGTCAGGTCTGAATTCCAACACTTGCAGAGATTTTCACATAAAGAATGTCAAATAGAACTAAGATGTCTCCGCGGTAGTTTTATACAAGATCTCTATGAAAATGAGTCCACAATGAAGAGCCAGGTCAAGCAATTAAGCTGTCGCAAGTCAAAACATTTTTACAAGGAGCCAGGGCAAGAGAGTCCAGCCTAGAGTTTCCTAGTGAGTCAGTTTGAGATTAAAATCAAACTTAGAAAGGCGAATATCTGCAAATTCCTCCACTCCTTCCTTAACAGGAGCAGGTAGTCCATCTTAGTCCACAATCTGGTGCAAGACCAGGTCAAAAGCCACTCCTTCCAGAAGGCTTCTTTCTGAAAATAAAAAAAATAAATGAGTAAGACTATTTATTTATTTATTTGTTTATTAATTTATGTGTAGGGAGCCGCGTGGAGCCGCACCTTAAAGATGGCGCTGGCTTCCACTCTCCGTGATCCCTAAAGTGAGGGCTCTATGTGACAAACAACTCCATATATGGCCCGAGTCCGTTTGAGCAGCAATCACTCCTGGATCGCATGATGGTCGTAAGCTGCTTGCTTATGCATGGACCAATGGACAGTGCCTACGTAGCGATCCGGGGTTGGCGGCCTTGGCCTACTTAAGGGCTGGGAGAGACTTTCCCGGAGAGATGCCATTGTTAAAAAGGTCCTGAATAAACCGCTGACAAGAAGAGTTCCGGTGTTGCGTCATTCCTTGCTGGACGAGGGTGGGCGCGACATTTATGAACTGATATTTTTATTTTTTTATTTTTCTCAGTATCTTTTTATTATTATTATTATTATTAAAATTTCCACCTCCTCCCCTCCTCCCATTTTCTCTCCCTCCATCACCCCTCCCCCTTCCTCTCCAGTCCAGAGAGCAGTCAGGGTTCCCTGCCCTGTGGGAAGTCCAAGGT
>LOEQ01004857.1:82625-97447 GCA_001685075.1 Bramus lutescens | reverse complement strand
ATTTATTCAATGTTGTCCTTATTGTCTGTGCTGCTGGGGTTATACGTAGGAAGTAGTCTCCTGATCACCAGAAGAAGGCATTTCATTTAAAAGACATCTTATATAAAAAAGTCTGGATAATATAGTATTCAGAAATATCGCTTTGTTTCCCAACAAATTCCAGAGCTTAAACCTGGCTGCATAAGCTACATATCTGTGACTCCCCTATAAATCGCTTCATGCTCTGATTCCATATATCATCTGTAAACAGCAGTGCCTTTGTTGATTGTCTGTGGAGGTTCTGTCTGTAAATCTTAGAGAAATGGAAAAACTTTGGCTAAGAGAAGAGTCCCAGCCTGAGACAAGGTGGCCCTGGGAGCAGGTGAAAGACTCCCAATGCCTTGCTAATTGTCTTCTTCCCCATAGACTGCATAACCTTAATGATGTCTAGGGCATGAACATGGGTCCTCTGTGTAATAAATCATTTATCTTTTCCATTCTTGTTTATGGCACAAGCTTTAACTGTTCCTTCTGCACCAATATTGCCTCTGTTGGAAATTCTAAAGTCTAATTTGAAAGTCAAAAGCTTAGAACTGTCTCTCCTCTCTTCTCTATAATTCAGCTTCTGTCTGGCTTGCTGGACCTGTCAAGGGCAGAGTGATCTGACTGTCCTGAAGGTCAATGGAAGGTCATGTGTGGAAGGGAATGAGAAACGTGTGGGTTGCTATCATAATATGACTACAACATGTTCCCTCTGGTTGGGGCCCGGAAAGAAAGTGAAAAAGATATAGCCTTTGTCTTTGGAATGATGTCACTTCTCTATCATTTTCTACCCCTCACCCACCAGTTTCCTTGAGAGGTTGTTGTACCATCTATCATTGGCTGAATTATATCCTCTTCCTTCTAACCCCTAAAATGTTCTTATATGAGTTTGTTTGGAAATAGGATTATTTCAGATACACTTGGCTAAGTTAAAATGAAGTCATGTTAGAGTAGGGTGGGGGGATCTTACTACAATATGAAATGGGGCATTTGATCTCAAATGTCTGAGGGGAGAGTGCTATATGGTGAGGGAGACAGAGATGGTAGCTATGTAATTAAAAGAATTAATGGTAACTTCAGAAACAAAAAGCGCAGACCAGATTCTCCTCTACTGCCACTGAAAGTATGAGTTTGCTGATACTCTTGAGTTAAGGCCTCCAGAACTGTGAGATAGCAATTGTCTCTTGTTTTAAACTATCCAGTTTATAATGCTTTGTTATAGCAATACTGTTGTCATAGCAACAGTAGCAGGTAAACAACTTCTTTTCTCCTCCTGTCCCACTGATTTTCCTCCTGGTCAGAATCTTCTAAACTGTGAGCCCAATGGCCTCTTCAGAGATCTCATCCTTTTAGGTGCTCCATGTTTTGCAACTTTTCTTCTCTCCTAACTCTTCCTCCTTCACACAAACACATTCCCCTACACACACTCACAAACTTCTGGAAAGTGTCTCTGGATTGTCTTTCCTTCACCCACAGCCTTTCTAACCCATTGTTTAAGAATAACTTAGAAAACTAAGTTTGCAATTGGATCCTTTTTTATTTCATTCCACTCACCTTCAAGTCATTTGTGTGCACATCCCCAAAATTATTCTCATTGAAAGTCCCCAGTTGATGGGGAACCACTGTCAGTCAATGACCTTTGAGAGGTTGGACCAGGTTAGTGCATGACCTTTTGGGTAATGAGATGATAGGTAACTTATGTGTAAACTTACTCACACTGATAATAATAATAGTGACTAATAGAGTAAATATTTGCAAGCTATTATTTATAAACAATTTACATTGGTATAATTTCTTGCATATTGATACAAGTTCAAATTATATTTGTTATTTCTGTTTACAATATTTGTACACCTATACTGAGTTATTTTGTCAGATTATATGCATGCATGTTTCTACCTGTTTAAGACATTTTGTATATTAATATAATTTCTAGAATATATTTATCATATTGCATTATACGTTTCTACCTCTGATCAAGATATGCATGCATTGTTTACATTTTGATATCATTGTCCTCTTTTATTGCAGTTTAAAGATTGCTTAATATTTTGATATGAAGTCTTAGTCTTTAAGTTATACAGATATTAAGCATTATAGGTCAATAGTCGCTCATATTTGTTATACATATACTCAGATTAATTAGGTTCTTTAGATGCACAGAGATTGTATTCTGCACAGATAGGTAATCTTCAACCACTTTAAGGATCTGTAGAACATGACATTTAAATAACTTAGGGTTCTGTTGACATAAGACACAATTGCTCCTGACAGCACGGATCTATTCCCAAGAGAATGTTGAGCACTGAAGACACTCCACTTGGAGTTTGTTTTCTTCCTGGCACAATTGACCTTTGGGGAAGAAACTGCCCATACCTTGACCACTGACAAAATACACAGTGTCTGCACTGGCTAAGCAGGACACACACAAAAAAAGACTGTCAAAACTTGCCAAGACAGGGTAAGATGGTTCTAAAATTTTTCCTGCCTCTAAAAATGGTCTGTCAGTTACACTAGTCCTTAACAAAAGTTTGTTGTTTCAACATTGCAAATGAGACTTTGGGTGATTGCTCAGGTAGCCAGTTGTCTCTGTCAGATACTGCAGATTTTAAAAGCTGCTTGATTGTACTTCCTGCCTACTCAAGTAATATTTTCTCCCTTCTCAGGCCTTCGATGGGGTTAAAGATTAGATAGTCATATTTATTTTCCTCTTATCATTTAGCTAAGTCATTTCCAATACAAGGCTTAGACTCTTTAGGATAAAATATTTATTAAAACATTTAGCATGTGTTCCTTGCTTAATATTGTTTATCCTGGTTGTAATCCTAATTTTATACTTGATATATGTTCCTAGTGTATATAGTTTTGGCACTCTCTTATTTAGACAAAAGGGGTAGGTGATGAAGAACCACTGTCAGCCAATGATCTTTAAGAGGTTGGACCAGGTTAGACCCAGTCAGGGTTCTCTCTCTCTCTCTCTCTCTCTCTCTCTCTCTCTCTCATTCCTGTGCTACACAGCTGAGGTTGGACTTCTCGTTCCTGTTTTGTGAGTTTGTCCCTTATAATAAAGAAAATATATTTAAAATATATAGAATCACTAATGAAAACCCAAACTGAATAAAACTGGACATAAAAAACTCAGGTTGTCAAACAAAAACCTCAGGGATATGTCTCACCAATAGATTAAAAGACATGAAGGCAAGAATTTCAGGTCTTGAAGACAAGTAGATGAAATGGACAGCTCAGTCAAAGGAAATGTATAATCTATAAAATCTAGGCACAAAAATCCAGAAAGTTTGAGATATTATGAGAAAACCAAACTTACGTAAAATAAATATAGAGGAAAGAGAAGAAACCCAGGTCAAAGGTACAGAAAACATTTTTAACAAAGTCATAGAAGAAAATTTCCCCAATCTAAAGAAAAATATCTATCAATGTACCATAATAAAAATTAATTGAAAATCAATTTTATAGTAAGGACAAGGTGTACCTGGCAACATTTATTCATAAATATCAGCATGCACATCTCATATTGCACCACACAACACTAACTAATGGTCCCCAAAGCACCTTGTCTTAGAAACTTTAAACTATTGGCTATTATAAATCATAGCATTTTTATTGTTTATAGAAAAGTATGATTGGTTATTATAAACAAAGACTTTTATAATATCTCAGTATATAAATATCAGTTTAGTATATCTCTGAATTATGTTGAAATGTTCAATTTTAAAAATGACTTTTTTAATAACTGACTTAAGTTTCCAAGACAAAATTCTCAATAATTTCTGAAATGGTCCTAAACAGCATTTACCATCATTTTCTACTGCAAAGTGACATTCTCAGCATTTGTAATTATCAAATCAAAATATTGGTCAATTATGAAAAACATAGGAGATGTTCTATACACTACCTTTGTCATGATAGCCTTTTAAAATGCAGAGCAAGATTCTCATTATGTCTGAAACCATTTTGTGACTTTTCTGTCCCTGGAAATACTTCTTAGAATGCTGTCTGATACTCACACATTACAACCTGAAGATATCTCCACCTTCCCTTCTCTGCCATGTTCTTCCTGCCTGAGGCCTCAAACTGACTCTTCTGTATGTGTTTATGTCGAGTGAATGTGTGTGTGTGTGTGCATATGTGGGTGTGGGTGTGTGCATGTGTGTGTGTGTGTGTCTCTCTCTCTCTCTCTCTCTCTCTCTCTGATGCAAGTGTGCATGCATATGCAAGCCAGGGATCTTTGCTTTTTTGAGACAGGGTCTCTCATTTGGCTTGAAACCCACCAAACTGGCTAGACTGAATAGCCAGTAAACATCAGGGCTCAGCCTTATTCCACCTCCCTAGTTCTAGGGTTAGAATCATACACCATGTATCTGGCTTCTAGATGTGTGTTCCAGTGATTCAACTTAGGTCTTCATGCTTCCATAGCAAGAACTTTACCAAATGAACCATTTCCTCAGCCCCAAGCCTCATGGCTCATTTTTTATCTTGACTCTGTATTCATCCACACAACTCCTTTCTGTCTCTTCAAATTCAGTCCAAATCTCTAGAAGTCTTTGCTGATGGCAGACCAACCCCTGAGAGATCTAGCTGTTCCTCTTTTGTATGTGTCCTTGCCACAGTTCTATATGGTAATGACCACAGAACATCACTCATTTTACATCCAGCCAGACTTTGAGCCCCAGGAGATCAGAGGACACTTCTGTTGTCTTCGTAGCCTCTACGCTGACAGTCATTGGAAACTAAGCCAATGACACTTGCTAATGACCATACTATTTCATTATGTAATAACTTTTTTGAAGATTGTCATTTATATCTCTCAGATTCCTGATTTTCAAAAGTTTTTTCACTTTAATTTTTTTTATTATGTATAAAGCTAATTATAAAACCCTCCCTAATTCTACCACACAGATGTGTACGCTTATTTGTGTGTGTGTGCACATGTGTAATATATCATTATTCTTAAATCAAGTAATGATTGAGGAGCACACTTATTTGAAATACAAGTAAGGAACATGCAGCAAAAGCCCTTCAGATGCCCAAATTTCACTTTCCAGAATTTCAACTTTTCTATTATTTAGAGAGCAAAATATAATTTTTGCTAATCCTAGAGGATGTGAATTTTTGCTACAATTTGACCCAAATTGTAACTCCTTTCTGTAGACCTTTTATCTTTTTGCCCTTTAAACTTGACCAGGAATGTGCTCATTGTTCATGGGTATTGGCAATAAACATAATACATTTCTTTTTCTAAAAATCTTCCAAACTCATGCCCAATTCACAGTCTCACCTCAGTTCTGTTGGAAGAGTTCATTATGGTGTATTTAGGCTGGTGGAATTGTTGAATTATGACAATCCCATGCAAAGCCTCTTGATACGTTTAAATACAAGAACTGAGTCTTGAGGAATCTGCATTGTGATTCATGCCACTCAATAAATTGCCGAGTAAAAGGAAACAGAAAACTAAAAATCAGAACAGGAAGCACAAAAGGGAGGAAATGCAGAGGGAGTTCTATGAATAGAAACTATGGAATCAACGTTTCTTGTTATGATTTGAATGTTTCTCCTCATAAGTTCATGTATTAAAGTTTACAGCCAAAATAGCAATATTAAGAGGTTGTTAAATTTGATTAAAATTCATATATTGATAGAGTTTGGAGATGGGACCTTTGGAAGATATTTAGAGTTAGATGAAGTCTTTCTCTACAGTGTGGCTCTGTAAGAACATAACAAAGACAAAATAGACAGAAGTCAGACTAGAGCTCAGATGTTGCTCTGTCTCTTCATGTGCTGACCTCTACCATAAGATAACACCACAGGAAGGGTGTTACCAGGCAGATGTGAGCTGCATGCTATCAGACTTCTCAGGCAGCAGAACCATCAACCATATAACTATCGCTTTACAAATTCTCTGGTCTTGGGTATTTTCTTATGTAACACAAAAGCATGCTAAAAGATATCTATGTACCACAGAAATGAAGACAGTTTTTTATTTTTCAAAAATGTATCCTGTGATTTAAGTCTTCAAGTCTAAGGATTTATTACATATGTTACGATAGATTGAAGTATAGTAATTATAAGAATCTTTGACACTAGGTGGTGGTGGCACATGCTCTTGGGAGACAGAGGCAGGCAATCTGTGAGTTCGAGGCCAGCCTGATCTTCAAGAGCTAGCTCCAGGACAGCTAGGAGTGTTACACAGAGAAACCCTGCCTCAACAACAACAACAACAACAACAAAGAAAAAACACCAACCAAACAAAAAGAATCTTTGTCTATTTCATTGTTAATCTCCTTTTTACATAGTTCCAATCTAGGCTGAATGCACAGCTTCATTTTCTGCTGTGTATAAAGCCAATGGTGCCTGGGAAGAGCCAGGGGAATCAGGTTCTGAAGATTCAGAAGAATCAGAATTGGCCACTAGCAGCAGCAAGCCACCCCTTGCAAGTCAGTGTAAAATACAGAAAGTATTCAATAAGACAATATAGCCTTCATTGCTTTGACTGCACCCAGAGACATGAAAAGAGAAAACCTATTCCATTCAGCTTGTTTTCTTTCCTATTCAGCAAGACAAAGTGAAATACTGTGTAAAGTAGAACCATTTCTTCCTAAATGTCTCTAGGAAGTGGTCATCAGGGAAGCTTTCCTTGAACCTTCTAGAAGATAGATTGAACTGTCAAAATCTTAGCAAGGAGAGCTATGCCGGCATTCAAGTCCCACATGCAATTCACATTAAGATGCCATCAAATCATAATATCTATGAAAGAAAGTTGAAAACTTGTTCTGGTTTTCCTCTATAATGACAATTCAGTGTAGCTTTTGGGATAAGTTCATATTCTTTAAAGACATTTTCTCTTTATTATTTTACGTTCTGCCTTGCCTGTTGAGTCTGTCTCTTTAGACAGCCAGTCACCTGGCATTTGCTTCTGGTTGAGGTAGCACTCAATTCTCTTCATAGGAAATATCTGCTGGTGTATTTCCTCTGTCAGACTCTGGACTCGTGGAGATCATGGAATGTGTTTATTCCAGGAACTGGGTGCTGGATATAAGTCCTGACCCATAGAAGGGGTTGATTGAGTATCTACTGAGAAACTGTCTTTGGTCATATTGACTGGGAGGTATCCAAGATCACTGTGGTAAGAGTTATAATGAGTGGAGTCCAGACAGGAACAGAGTCTGGAAGCACGGTCTCTTCTGTAAGAGACGTCATTGGAAAAGATCAAAGTTTATCATATAGTGATTAGGTGTTTATCAGTTTAGTTCTCGCTAGCCCAGGCTTTGAAGAGGGCTACTTTGATAAGAGGGGCATCAGAGCAGAAGGTGAGCATAAACTTTTTTTTCTGATGAACAGGCCATTCAGAGCAGAAATTAACTGAGCTAGAAGCAATAGAGTCTGGGTTCAAATCCTTTCTGCTCTTGATCTAATGGGTATACTAGAATACCAGGAGGGAGAATTGAAATATCAGCTTAGTTGGACATAGAAAAGTAGGTAAAATTTGGGGAGTAATAGTGTAGACCTCAGAGCAACCAATTTTTTTCCTTACAGCATTACAAAACCATAGTTACTTAACTACCCCAACAGGGGAACTGCAATTCCTTGTCAAAACATACTCCAGCCTCTAGGGGGAGCTCAAGAACCCCACAAGAATGTTGGAACATGGACAAAAAGCATGTCAAAGGAGATGGTGAAATTTGATGACACACTTAGAAAACAGTGTTTAGAGAAAAAAAAAGGAGGCTCAGTTTGTTATCTGCTGGCTTCTTTGTAGAGTACTTCATTTTCATTTACTAGTGTCCAGAATTCATGTTCACTCTCTCATTTGCCTTGAGGTATACACAGGAGGCAGATGTGAAATCTGTCACCCCAGAAAAGATTCCTGCATGAAAATGTTCAATACCTTCAGCTCAGAATGGAAGCGACAATGTTCTCGGTTGCCAGTCACAACTCTGGAAACAGAGGGTTGTTCTATGCAACAAGTCTGAAGACGAAGGAATCCTAGAGGTCATTGACATCATCACTGGCATGCCAATACCCTTTTGAAATAACAGATCTTGCATATGAGCCAAAGCTGAATCTATAAGGTGGAGACTAAAGCCTTTTTCTAAAGGCCTCATTAATGTCACTTTGGTCAGGAGAGGGAGGGGGTGGAGAAAGGATGGAAGAGGTGGAAGAAAAGGAGGAAGAGCTCATAGAAAAGTCTAGCCTAAGCTATTCTGTACTGTGCTAGTCACAATACAGGCTTCCCATCCCATCAAGTCATATATCAGCAATGCCTTCTGTGGAAGGTAGTTAATTCTCTTCTGTACCCCACATTGGATAAAAGAAAGCATGAAGGCTGGGAAGCCATCTGTACAGCCCCTCACCTGGCTGGTGTCGTCTTAGATGCCACAGAATGCACTCTGTCTCTCCCAAGAAGCCCTGATCTGTCTTCAAGGAGACTCCTGCCTCTGCCTTTCTGCAGCCTGGCTGCTTTGCTCATTGTGTCCCTGTGAGTCATAGCTGCTGAAGTAAGGCACCCACCAACCTGGATACAGCTCTGGCTGTGAGAGCAGCTGTCTGAGACACTCCCATCCAGCCATCTGGAAAATGATTTATAATACATATTTGAGCAGCCTGGTGATGTTTGATTAATCAAAATGTCATATAATCTAATGGCAGCGATGTGTTTGCAACAGAGGTCCATATTTTTGAATTTGAAATAAACAGTTGAGAACTGTCTAATATTAGAGTGGTCAATGAGAGGTAATATTAGGATCCATAGTATTCGAGGATAATATTAGGAATTTGTTCTGCTTTGTTCTCTTTAAAGTGAGATTGAAGTCTTGATGTATGTACATGCAAGAAATTCCAAGCAGATCCTAATCTACAGGGACAAGGATTATTTTTCTTGCCTTCAATCTTTAAAAGAAATGAATAGTTCAAATGACATTCTCACAGGTAAGTGATGAATAAGGTTCAGATTGTTTGTTTTTCTCAGTTTATAAACAAGTCCTACATGCCATGACTTACAATGTCTGTCCACAAATGGCCTCTGTTTCCCTTCATCTTTAAAGCATTCCTTTGTAATAGGTACTATCATCCCCATTTCACTGGTGAAGATTGCTTAACTTTCCCAGACTCAGTGTTAAAATATTCCAGAAGTAGTTTTCAAACTCGACTCCTTGCTTGCTGATGGCTCCAACATCCCTCCTCTTAGTCTTCTAAGTTATTTATTTATTTCTACATTTATCCCTTGGAGCAGCAAACATTTCTGGGTGTTATTTCCCATGTCAGTCCAATTCTGGTGCTAAACCCTGTCAATACCAAGGCAAGCATGTAGGCTTATCCTTGAGAAATTCCCAATCTGATGGAAAATCAAATGGGCTGCTGAGAATGACAAATGAGTATGCTTAGAAACTTGAGGATGTTGTTAAATTGATATGTGTTACTCAATACAACTGAGCACTTATGTGTGCTTGAATCTATGAGAACAACCATAAAGGAGAAGCAAGCACAGACCCTTCTTTTAGGTGCCCCAGGCTATCTGGCAAAGGGGAGAGAGAAGCCACAACCTCAGGTGTGCAACAAGCATACCTGTTTATCAACGATTAAAGTTAGCTCTGCTTTAGATCGTGTTGTGCCAGAGCAGAAGAAACTTAACCTCAATCACAGGTAGATGTAAGCTTCCAAGAGATGTAGAAAGTCCTTGGTGATGGATGTTCTGAGGTAGAGATAAAAGCTCTTAGTGATGGGGAGACATGCGTCAGAGTAGAGGAATCTTTTATTTCTACTCATGTGCCCTGTATCTATGCTGCTTCCATGCCCTACCTGGGGAAGGAAGACCATTCATTTCAGCTCCTTTTGGGGGACAGGTGGGACAGGAGTGTGGTTACCAAGAACAAGAGTGCCTGTGGGAAGCTATGTGAAGTTCCATGTAATGAGATATGTCATTGCTCCATTCTCTGTGTGAGGAATAGACAGTTACCTTTGTCTCCTTTGTTTGGAAACCCTCACACATTCAGTCTTGCCTCCCTTTCCTTCTCCACTTCTTATTTTTCAAAAACCCTTCCTAATTCTTGAGGTTTCCCTCAGAGGCATCTAGCACAATCTCCTTAATTAACTAACTTATGTTGTGGAAGCAAAAGGCAAGAAGAATGACAAGCTGTTTATATTTTTTGTCCCCTTGGCAGTTCCTCCCCAAGACCATGAACACAGACAGCCATGAGGATTAACAGAGTGAAGGCTCCTCAGAGAAACAAAGAACAGAGAGGTCTAGAACAAGTCAGGGAAAAAATAGGAACACCGAAAATATCCTGAAATGAACCGGTAAAACGCATTATAAAGAGAGAGGAAAGCTAGGAAGTTCTAGGTTAGAGGGGGAATCTAGAGAGTTCACATAAAAGAGACAATTCTTAACTCTGTTTACAGCAGGGAAGAGGTAAGAATTGTAATTCCTCAGACAAGCAAGCAAAAAAGGAAGCAATCCAAAAAAATAAATAAAGGGGCTAAGGAGATGGCCCAGTTGACATCGTTCTTGGCATGCAAGCATGCAAAGCCAAGTTCAATCCTCAGAGCCCCACTTAAAAACTGAACATGATAGCAGTGGTTATAATCCCAGCACTGGGAAGTAGAGGCAGGCAGACCTCTGGTGCTCACTGGTAATCTAGCCTAGTCAAATCGGTGGTTCTGGGCCCATGGGACAGGCTGTGGTGGACTGCTTCTAAGGCGTTACAACCAAGGTTGTCCTGTGATCTTCATGTGCACCTTCACATACACATGTGTACACAAATACACATGTGTGTAAATACAAACACGCCATTAAGGGTCTTTTGAAAAAAATGCTATGGCAGAGGTTTCATATATTCATATATATACATATTTAAAAGGAATTACCCTTTAACAGGGAAGAGGCACAATATCCCAACTAGATGCCACATGCTACCAAGTTAACTCCCCAGTATCAGGAATGAGTTTCCTCTACTGGAATTTCATAGACCTCCTAAATGTTAAGGGTACTGCCAATGCTTTTGATTATCTTCCAGAACTTGATGTGATATCCTATTGCTGGACATACCTCATACTTAGGCTATAGAACATGGGGAAACCCTAGTTGGCGTTCACCAGGAAGCTTTATTCCTGATGGCCAGCATTCACAGTGCTGATAGTGATACACTCTATCAGAAGAATGAGATAATCATCAGTCTTACCCACCTATGAGCAATACAAGCTACAGTAACCAATGGGCTGGCAAGGTATTCCTATTTGTACAATTGTAGCATGAAGGTTATAGAATTTAAGATCCATTACATGAGATAGAAGCCACACCTGCCACTGTAATGAGGCCAAGATCTCTAGGCTATACAGGCCATGAGCCCTAAGGAAAAACTTGCTACTATTATTTTTCTAAAGGAACACAGCAATAAAACAACTCTTCCTGACATATGACTATACCCATAGATCAGTGCATCACTCAAACCTCATCAGAGAAGTTTCTTCTTGCAGTAGATGGCAACATAGAAACCTACAACTGGTCAACATGCAGAGAGTAAGAGACTTTGAACTGCTCTGAGTTAATGGATGTCTATGTCACACATTTCCCATCAGGGCTTGGAAATATATGTGGAAGAGGGGGCAGGGAGATTGTAAGAACTAAGGTGGTGGATGACTCCAAGGAAGCAGAATTTTCCAGGTACAACAAGGCAGATGTGCATATGGACTCATAGAGACTGTGACAGCATGCACAAGGCCTGCACAGGCTGGAGTCAGACAAAATTTCAGCATGGAGGAGGGGAAGCAGGCACAAAGCCCCACCCCTGACCCAAAGGCTCTTAACAATTGATACATACTAGGAGAAGCAAAACCAGATGATGTGAGATTCCCCTCTATATGCTGTGATCACCATTGGTTAACAAAGGCACTGCTTTGGGCCTATAGCAGAGCTGCTATAGGAGAACATAACTAGGTGGGGAAAACTAAACTGAATGCTGGGAAAAAGAAGGGCAGAGTCAGAGAGAAGCCATGTAACCCTGCCAGAGACAGATGCCAGAATTTTAGCCAGTAAGCCACAGCCACATGGCGATACACAGATTAATAGAGATGGGATAGTTTAGGATATGAGTTAGCCAGAAATATGCTTATGCTATTGGCCAAACAGTATTGCAAATAATATGGTTTCTGTGTGATCATTTCGGGGCTGAGCAGTCAGGAAACAAACAAGTGACCTTATTGTAACAATCAGATGTCTTTGATAGGGTGATACTGGGTTTATCAGTCATACTCCATGGTAGGCTTTACACTCAGGAGTAGGTGGCCAACACAAATCATACTCCATGTTTTTATACTTTTTCCAGGGTGGGTATCATTTTTGATTTTGTTTTAAGAGAAAACATGAAGCTGGATAAGAAAGGAAGTGGGGGAGAACTGGGGGAAGGAAAACATGATCAAATATATTATATGAAATTCTCAAATAACAAATATAAAGACATTATGAAAATAAATTAAACATATATAAAATCTCAAAGGAGTGAGGTCCATAGGTCCTGAGACTTGTAAATGTTCCTGCACAGTGTCCAGGGAAGCAGCAGAGGGGAAGGCAGGGGATAGACATGGAGAAAGGAGGCAGCAGCCTGAGAAGCATAGAGAAGCCAAGGAAAAGTGCATGAAAAGCGCTCCTTGGTTTGTCAGAACCGTATCACAGCTGGCTTCCGGCTTGTAACAGCATGTGCCTAGCAAATGTCCTTTTAGCCTCGTCTCAGGCCTCCATGGAGCTTCATACCTGCTGTAGAGAAAACCTAAAACTGAAACCCCTGCCTCAGAATCTGGATGGCTCTACCAACCACACAGACAGAGCTGAGGTAACAGCAGGCCCACCCAAGTGCCCTTCTGTAAATCTTGGGCTATGGGGCATGATTTCAGGAGCATCTGAGCACAATGGGGAGGTTAGTTCGTGGCTAATTCCTCTGTCCCGTGACCTAAGGAATCAAACTGCCTGAAACATACACCTGATGGTTTGCCCTGTCCACTGCCTCTATCCCATTGAGAGCTAACATCGCAAGACAGCTCTCAGGTCAGTTAGTCAAGAAGTGACATGTGACGTCCCAGGATGCACAGTCCTGTAAAGATTCAGAAGCCTCGGAAGGAAGTGCATGCAGCAAACAGTTCTGCCAAAGTCTGTAGATCACACTATCAGGAACTGACTCTCAGGAGAGATGCTTCATTAGAATTCCAGTCAGCAGAAGTTGTCTGGAATATAGGACCTGCACCAGGATATGTGAATGCCAATTTCCTTTCTGCTGCATCAGAAGGGGACATTCAGCTCTTTCTCAGGGAAACAAAAGGTCAGGTCAGGGGCCATCACAACCTCCTGTGCTAACAGACCCTTCAGCAAACACACCTTGGTTGGTGAGGGAGAGCAAGTGTGGGATAGGGATTCTACGTAAAAGTCTGCGAAATAGAAGGTGGTGGACACCACCTGGCAGACACCTAGGGAAGAACCCCTCTGAAAAATGCTGTGCTTTGGGATCTAGAAAAGAAATTGGAAGGTGTTCCCTGAAAATTCATCCTCAGGGATTGCTGAGTGAGTGAGAGCCCTGAGTGCAGGCAGAGCAGTGAGTGCAGGCAGGAGCACTGAGGAGTGCAGGCAGGAGCACTGAGAAGTGTAGGCAGGAGCACTGAGTGTAGACAGAGCACTGAGGAGTACAGGCAGGAGCACTGAGAACTGCAGGCAGGACCACTGAGGACTGCAGGCTGGAGCACTGAGGAGCACAGGCTCGAGCACTGAGTGCAGGCAGAGCACTGAGTGCAGGCAGGAGCACTGAGGAGCACAGGCAGGAGCACTGAGGAGTGTAGGCTGGAGCACTGAGAACTGCAGGCAGAGCACTGAGGAGCACAGGCTGGAGTACTGAGTGCAGGCAGGAGCACTGAGGAGTGAAGGCTGGAGCACTGAGGAGTGAAGGCTGGAGCACTGAGGAGTACAGGCAGGAGCACTGAGGAATGCAGGCTGAAGCATTGAGCGCAGGCAGGGCACTGAGTGCTGGCAGGGCATGGAGGCAGGGGCTCAGGGTTAAACACATCCCAGTAGGCCAGGGGAACTGCAATGGAACATTCCGGTCTCGTGCGTCACGCAGTGCCTTTTCTGCCCCTTTTAGAGTTCCCTGTAATTGCACACACAGCCCTTGCCTCTGCCTCATCTCTGAGATGACAGATGTGCAATGCCTGCCTCACGTGAGACATGCCTAGCCCATCTCTTGTCGCAGGTCAGGTGTTGCCTGGTCCTGCAGCTCTTTCTATCTTTCCCCACATGCTCTACTGCACGAGAATTGTTCTGTTCTTGAATTCATCTGTCTTCCTCTGTTCTTCCTGCCAGCAAAGATCACTTCTATTTTTGTTGTAGTTGCTCTTTACTGGGCATGCTCCGTGGGCCTGCTTCACCCCCTGTGAAGCCTCTCTGTTGCCCTTTCTTATGTCTTCTTCCATCCTGTTAATACAGACACTAAGCATGGAGAAGGAAATATGTTCAAGCTCATAAAAATGACAAAGTTATGGTACCATCTTTCCAGTCCTTGTTTCTTGGATGTTGAATATCTGTTTTGGGTTTTGTTAACATGTATCATATGTATTGTGCATATTAATATGGTTTATTGTGATATTTGAGTTTATACTTATAAGATGACCTGACCAAATTCAGCCATTTCATTTGCACCTGACCCTCAACCTACTACTTCACAACATCTAGTAATCACAAATGTAGTAATTAAGGAGCAGGCCTGCTTTTTGTCCGGCCCAGCTCCCGCACGGCTAGCTTATATCCCGAAATA
>LOEQ01004857.1:47234-61115 GCA_001685075.1 Bramus lutescens | reverse complement strand
GAAAGAAAGAAAGAAAGAAAGAAAGAAAGAAAGAAAGAAAGAAAAAAGGAAGGCATCTTCCTTAAATCTAAGTATGTATCCAGAAAATCTGAAAAGAAACTTGAAGGTATTTGTACACTCATGTTGAGAATAGCATTATTCACACAGTGAAACTATGAAGAAAAATGTGCACAGGCTGATGAACGGATAGGCAAAATGAGATCTATGCACATGATGAAAAATGACTCAACCAGCCAAAGAGAGGGCGTAATGGCACATGCAAATACAGATGAGATTGAAACATTTTACTACGTGAAATAAACTAATCACAAATGGGTGAAGAGTGCGATTTCACTTATATGGGGTATCCAGATGGCCTGGCTTCACATCTGGTGCTGTGATGAAAATAGCCTGACCAAAGCAATGTTGGGGAGAAAGTCTTTCTTTTTTAGTTCACAATTCCATGTTAGACTACATAACTGCAGAGGATTCACACCAGCGAAGGCTTAAGGCAACTAGTCACATTAAATCCACAGTCTAGACAAGCAAGGAATAGACACGTGCAGCTGCTAGCTGCCTTACTTGTGCTCATCTAGAGTCCTTTCCTCTTACACAGAACATTATCTGCTGCCTGGGGAATAACAGCATCCACAGTGGGCTGAGACCCATGTAAGTTCCCTTGACAGTCTCCGCATCCATCGATGAACCCAGTGAAAACAATCTTCTCCTGAGGCTTCATCATCCCACGTGATTCTAAGCTGTATCAGGCTGACAGTTAAAGCTGATCATCGTACCAAGTAGTAACATCTGTAGAAAGAAAAGGGGCTTGGTTCCAGGGGCTTGGAAGGTGAGTTATGAGGAGACCATATTAACAGTTTGACTTTTGCAAGATGAAGAGAGTTTTGGAGATGGATAGAGGCCATGGCCTTACCCCAGCATGAAAGTATGTATGAACCTGCCACTGGACTATCTGCTTAAAAATGGACCCAGTGATAACATTTGACATATCTATTTTGCCACTTTTTTTTAAGTCCCTGTGTATCAGCTTTCTATTGCTGAGACAAATACCTGGGACAAACAACCTCAAAGAAAGAAACATTATTTTGACTTTTAGAGTCAGAGATTTCAGGCCATGGTCACCTGGCCTGTTGCTTTTGACCTTTTGATCATGATGGAAGCTCTGCAAAGGGAATCTGTCCACTTCATGGAGACCAGTAAGCAAAGAGAGGGTCCTGTGGTGTTTTGAATGAGAATGGCCCCCATAGCCTCATAACTAAGCATAACATCTGAATGCTTAGTTACCAGTTACTGGAACTGTTTGGGAAGAATTAGGAGGTGTGGCTTGTTGGAGGAGGGCTTTGAGGTTTCAAAAGCCCATCCCAGGACCAGTTTCTCTTTGCCTGCTACCTATGGATCAGAATGCAAAGCTCTCAGCTATTTCTACAGTGTCATGCCTGTCTCCTTTCCACCATGACAATCATGGACTAATTTCTAATTTCTAAAAGTGTAATCAAGCCCCCATTAAATGATTTCTTTTATAAACATTGCCTTACTTGTGTTGTCTCTTCTCAACAACAGAAGAATAACAAAAACAGCTGAAATATCAGCTTCAAGGACATGCCCCCAATGGCCCAACTCCTTCCCATTGGGTCCCACTTCTTACTTCTAATACCACCATAGGCTGGCGATCAAGCCATTGGCATATGGCCTCTGGTGAACATTCAAGACTCAAACTTTAGTACCCTTTTTATTCACATCTTTATTTTATTTTTTCCTTAGTTTTCCAGAAATAACTTATTTTCATAAATTTAGCACCCTATATTCAATTTTTTTTTTTTTTGGTTTTTCAAGACAGGTTTTCTCTGTGTTGCTTTGTTGTTTGCCCTGGAACTAGCTCTTGTAGACCAGGCTGACCTTGAACTCACAGAGATCCTCCTGCCTCTGCCTCCCAAGTGCTGGGATTAAAGGCTTGCACCACCACTGCCTAGCTCATATTCAATTTTTAAAGAAAAAAATTAATAAAGTACATAAGAGATAGAAATGATTTACAGTGTTCTTTGTTTTCTTTAAGATTTCAAGTGAAAGTAAGACACTACACAGGTCATTCAGCAACTCAGTCTTACGATCTGTGTTTTATTTATTGATTTCTCTACTGTTATTCAAGGGGTTCTCGATTCCTCTTGAGCCTCTTAATGATTCTGTGAATATACCTCTTTACAGACCACATTCTAAAGAGTCTCTGAAGTATAGACAAGACACTGAAATGCTGAGTTACAGGGTGAATAATTTCAGTTCAAGTATACTAGATGATATTATTTTGCCTGGGGAACATTATTATTTAAATTTACATCACTGCCAGTGAAATGTGTGAGTTTCTGTTTCTTCACTGATTTAGCAAGACCAATACTCACAGATTTTGTAAAAAATGCTAATGTAATGGTTTGAAATAGTACTGTATTATATAACTTGCTTTTCCTTGATTATTAATGAGCTTAAATCTTTTCTCATATGTTAGTAAGTCATTGATATTTTCATTTTAGAACCACTTAATCTTTTCTCAATATTGCAAAGTGTAGAACTGGAGTTACAAATGGTTGTGAGCTGTCATGTGAGTACCTAGAAGGATGAAGACAATTGAAAGCACTGGGGTCTGGACTAGGGACCACCTACCATGTAAAGAGACAGGCAACTGAATATTGGTACACGAAAGCAGGAGTCCATTATGACTAGGTCACCTGACTTATTTATGGCATTTGGAAATTGTGATTTTCTTTTTAGGTTTTATTTATTATATTTACTCATTGTGTATGTGGGGGGATATCCATACCACATGCTTGCAAGTGCCGGTGGAGACAATGGGCCTTAGATCCCTGGAGCTGGAATTAGAGGCTACTGACAGCCCCTAAGGTGGGTGTTGGGATCCAAACCTAGGTTCTTTGTAAGAGCAGTAAGTGATTTTAACCACTGAGCTTTCTCTCCAGCCCCAGTGCTCATTATTAAAAATTCTACTGTCTTTCTCTTTGATAATTAATGTTTGCTCTTTAGGTTTTTATAAATTGATTATTTGAAATTCACAAGTATCATTAAATTATTTTTGAGTCTCTACTTCACATTTTTTATCTTAGGAAAGGTTTTGATTTTGACTTTATCAGACTTAAGATACTTTTCTGTTTTAAATTTTACTTTTTTATTTTTGCTTTTTTGAGATAGGGTCTCTCTATGTAGCTCTGAATATACCAGAACTTACTATGTAGACCAGGCTGGCCTTGGACTCACACAGATCCACCTGCCTCTGCCTCCCAAGTGCTGTGATTAAAGGCATTTTCTCTATTCTCTACTATTAAAACCACCCTGATATTTTCCTGTAATTAATTCCAAACTTTCTGTTTCTAATTAAACTGTGTAGTCAATGTGAAATTTGTTTTGGGGAGTTTGGGTCTCTTCTCAGGTGTGGAAATTTCCAGCGAATAGAATGAATTAAAATTTTCTGTAGCAGTTAAGGGTTAGCGTTATTGTGTAGATATTACAATTCTTGTAAATGTTTGCCTGGTTTTTATCAATAGATCCCAGAGGATCTTCAGGTAATTTTAAAGGCTTATTCTTGTTTCTCTTTATCTTGTCTATTGGGGGGTGGGGTGAATGGGGCCATGGTGTGGATTTGAAACATCTTTCCAGGCTCATGGCTTTACATCTTGGTCTTATGCTAGTGAAGCTCTCATGAGGAGTCTTTAAAGCTATGGAACGTGAGACCTAGCTGATAGTAGTAGCTCACTAGGGTTGTGCCTTTGAAGGTTTTATTTGGACCCTCCTTGCTGCCTGCTTCCTTGGTCTTCTGGCATGGATCTTCTCCATATGCTCCTGCCACCATAGTACCATGATCTGAACTGTTCTGCTATGCCTCCCCCATTATGTGGACTGATCAGTCTGAAGCCATGAACCAAATATATCTTTTCCCCACATGTTGTTTCTGTTGGGTATGATGTCCAAGAGAAAAATAACTAATAAAGTAAACATGTGCTTTGTAATTGTCATGTACACTCATGCCCATTAAACATCTGTTCACACATACACATGTATGTGTAAAGAATGTTTATCTTTGAAATTTATAAATTTATCATACCATTATGTATAACACAGATATACACTTTAAATTTGTCCTTTACTATTAGTTTTATTCTCATTTTAATTGTTTTATGTTTTACATGTTCTTAAATTGATTAGGGGCTGTTTATCATGCTCATCTTTCCTTTCAAAAGTCTGGTTTTCAGCGACACCCCTGTTCTACCACAGCCAGCACCACCCAGCCCAGCCCCTGTAGACTTATTCTCTTTGTTAGTTACTCTCCAGATGCTGGGCTTGGAGCTTGTCTAGGCATCATTTCATAAATGGCCTAACAAGAATGATACTCTTTATTTTATTATTTTATTTTATTATTTGTGTGTGTGTGTGTGTGTGTGTGTGCGCACATGCATGCATGTAGTGTGTGTTATGTCTCTAAGTGTGGTATATTTATGTGCTATATGTTCCTTCAGTCTTCACTCCCTTTCCCCCTCACCCCTTCACTGAGTGTGTGTATAGTACACATGCACATACGCACACACACATACGTGCAAGCATGCATACCTGTAGGTGCTCCTGCAGAGGACAAATCCTGAGACAGGATTTCCCACTGAGCCCAGAGCAGAATGGCAGCTGGCAAATCCTGGGGATTCTTTTCCTCCTCCACTCTTCACAATGCTGAGGTTACTACTGGCTTGCACCTGAAGCCACACCCTGTTTTACACATCAGTGCTAGAGCTCTCAACTCAGGTCCTCAGGCTTCTTGAGAAAATACCCTTACCCTAAAGATCATCTCCCAAACCCCTATTATCCATGCTTTTTAGAGGAGGAATGTGACATCTAAAGTCCAGAGAAAAGTGCTACAAAATCACAGAGCTGAGAGTCAGGCTGATGGCACAAACATGTGTGTAGGGTTTGGGACTGAGGATCTTCAGTCCTCAAGCCCTGTTTTCCCTTCCTTTTCTTTTCTCATTTCCTTCTCATTTCATTGAGTCTCATTTAATGTTCCCTTTCTTTACTCCATCCATTTTGCCGCCAGTTCTCCCGTCTCATCCTTTCGTCATCCTCTACATACAATGGCACACTGTCTTGCTCTCTTTGCCATTCTTTCAATCCCCTCTTTGCCACTGCCATGTGCTGCATGTTATTCTTCAGATCTAACCTATCTGTCTTAATTTACTGTGTTGTGATTTCAAAATATCTATAAACTCATGCTTTGTGAACATACATTCTCCTTATGCGTAAAAGGCATTATCATTCTGAGTTCATAGGTGATTCCTTTCTGTGCATAGACCAAGTAACAACCTTTGAAAGAAAAAGGCCTGAGTATCTCCAGGCCACAGGATTTGTCACCCCTACCAGAGAGACAGTGTTGATTGCGTCTCCTGTTTTACTGTGTCTTCATCTAATGTCTATACTCTTGCGCCTGGAATGAACTGATAATGGAAAGTTGCCTTCTTCTAGCCAGGCATGTTTGTGCTTTATTTTGTATATATTTTTGTTACCAATTTTGCTCTTGCATATGTTCCCAATAGCTCATATCTTCTCTAAACAATATGTTATCCAGAGTTAACCACGCTATTTTTGGTTTGAATTTGAGTGGCATGTTTGCACCCAAATATTTATTTTTTAGTCTTTCAGTCACAAAAACACATCTTATGGGCAAGATAACACTAAAACTCTCAAAAGAAAACCCCCAATTTCTAAATAGCTTGTGACAGACCACTTATCCATTTTTTGCATTCATCCTGCTGTTCTTATCATCTGGCATGTCATTTTGTCTTCTGAATTCTATTTTGATTTTGCTTAACTAAATTAACTTATTTTTAACACAACAGCTGCTATGCATCTTTATGGGGGATACAATATGGTGTTTGGTACATTTCTGTTGACCAACTCAGTACACTTGTGTTTATAATCTTAAACATATTTCATTTCCTTGGGAAGAGACCATCCTACTGACTACTTTGAGTTACATAATAATGCTAATTGTAATCATCCTCTGTACAATTGAATACCAGAACTTTCTCCAAGTCTGTGCTTCACAGTTTGATAAAATATTATACCTCATTCTCTCAAAATGCTGCAGAAGGTAACTTTCTCATTTTTAAAAAATATTTATTTATTTATTATGTATACAATATTCTGTCTGTGTGTATGCCTGCATGCCAGAAGAGGACACCAGACCCCATTACAGATAGTTGTGAGCCACCATGTGTTTGCTGGGAACTGAACTCAGGACCTTTGGAAGAGCAGGCAATGCTCTTAACCTCTAAGCCATCTCTCCAGCCCCAATTTTCTCATTTGTAATTTTAGGCTTTTTTATAATTATTGACTAATAATAATAAAACATCTATACAATGCAGTGTGACATTTCAGTATGTTTATTCGTTTTTTTTATCAATTCAGGATGCTCATAGCAGAAAAGCAATATTTGCCATTGATTTCTGAGCCCCACCCACAATAGTGTACTTTAAAGTGGCAATCCTCCTTTTTAAAGTTTCTAAACAAATTCAATTTTTAAATCCCCTTCCTGGGTTCAAGGAGATGCTGCAAGTTAAATTTAGCTCCTCCCAGGCTCCCTTCAGTTGCACTGAGGTCTGGGTTTGGTCCTGCCTGCTTTTCCTCATTCCTTTTGATGAGTTTTGGCAACTTGTAATTTGTTTTTGTGCCACCTCTAAAGTTAATAAAAATTAATGCTCAAGATCTGATTTCATTTTTCATATTCTATTACTTTTTCTTAACATTCTTTCTGTTGTTTTGTTTTGTTTTGAAAAATGAATGCGCCTATATACTTCCTAAGTTATTTTCCGTATACAAAATTCACATTTTCTCTCTTGTTTTGGCAACATTATCACAGAGTGGGTCCTGTCAGGTTTTGCCCCTTGAAGGTTGATTGTTCTGAGGTGAAATACCACATCTGAAATACAGACATAGCCACATTTCCACAGCGCATCCTTGGATAGCAATGACTGTCAAAGGATTTAGAACATATAGCTCCCTTTTCTTCCACAGTGACCTTGATAAGTGGAAGGAAATAGCTAAGAAGGCAATGGATAGGCTTATATTGTGTGCTGTGATAGAGTGGATCATGTGCCTCTGATATTCATGGGTTCATGGATTAAATCCCTAAGCCCTAAAGTAACCTATTAGAGAGGTAATTAAGATATCAGGAACTCAGAGGACTGGCTCTAATCATAAGAACATTCATATGTCCACAAATGAAGAAGGAAAGATACCTTGACTTTTCATGAAGAGGGAAAGCCATATGAGGCCAGAGAGGTGCTGTTTGTAGACCATGATGGAGCCTCACTAGCAGGGAGCTGTGCTGTCACCTTAATCTGGACTTTAGGCTCCATCACTGTGAGAAGGTAAAATGTCAATCTTTCATGCTGATCAAGACTGAGAAATGCAAAATACCTTGAATCCCTATCAAAAGTCTGAGGAGACAGTTTTGACCCAAGGGAACTGAACCTCAAAGAGGTGAGTGAAATGGCATGCCCTATACAGAGCTTATAGCCAGCAGAGCTAGAATTTCACCCACAATCAATCCACATTACCACCTTGATAGATCTGCTCCCTTTACGTGAGAGAGGCCTGCATTTGACTTTAGGAAAGTGTAGAGCGCGATTTCAGCTGCTCAGCTCTTAGCTGTCCGTGCTCACTCCATGTGTCAGTTCCAAGTCCACTCACTCAGAGCCTGGAGGAAAGCACAACTGCTCTGATGCTTCTCAGGGGCTTGCATCCTCTTCTGGCTTCTGCGCAGTGGCATGAGTCCACTTCTTCTTCTGAGCTTCATTCACACCCAACCTTCTTCATTTCTCATTGTTTCTTCCATGCGCATAAGAGGGGTGTTAGTGAAGGCCACCATTATCATGCTCCTATTACCCCTGCACATGGCATTCTCTCTTCCTCTTCCCTACTTCTCTTCCTTTAGTTCCCAAGCAGATCATTGTGTGTTCATCTGTGTAATTACTTAAATACCGTCTCCCTCGCTGATCTGTAAACATCCTGGAAGCATGAACTTGGTTTTCCTCATCACTGGGAACACAGGGCCTACCATGGAGTAGACACCATGGAATGACTGAATAAATAAGATGAAAGGGATGAGGGAATGAGTGACAACAGGGGCATCCTTCTCCACCTTATTCTGGAGATATGCTCCCATCTCACTGTGCAGACAGCCCTCTTAAATTACCCAGAGTTGGGTTTCCAATTTCGCAAATGTCTTGCCTGGATGGTGGAGAATAAACACCAAAGGTGACGATTGTAGGGCTTGGAGTTGAAACAGTGGCTACTGGAAAAGAACAATGAAAGTTTGGAAATACAGAGAGGACCATTCCATGCCCAGGTGGTTTCAGAATGCAGACACTGGGCTAGGCCTTCTGAAGTCCTCTCGTAGTACAAGGATCCTGGTAGCTACAGCTGTACTTCTGTGAGTTCAGGGACAGAAAGGAATCCTGCTTGGGTGCTGTGGTCCAGACCTCCTATCTCTCACTGCTTCTCCACCGCCTGGGCCGAATTGATGTCTGAGGTTCCTAGGCATGTGGGGTATGACTCAGCACAATGGCCACTGTGAAGTACTGCCAAAAGCCAGAGGTATGGCTCAAGCAGAGGGACTCTTCTCAGGAAGGGGAGCTCTGTGAATTTGCAGATCCCTCCAACATGCAATAATTAGGCAATGCAATGGCTAATGAATTTAATGCAGATAATTGCAATTTAATGCATATTAACAAAACAATTTAAAGTCTTGATATACATCACTAGCTTCTGATTCCTTGGGCCTGTTCCTGAGATAAAGAGGTCTGTTCTATGCTTTAACACAAATGATATTTTGTGTTTCCCAGGAAGGGTGCTGGGGTGGGGAGGCTTTGAGCAGCCACTGCCAGCAGTAAATACACATCCTCTTACTTTTCCTGGTAATCTCACCTAACCTACAATCAAGACTTCTGATGTATAGCAAGCAAGAGGCCATTCAATAGGAAGAAGTTCTCACAATAGACAAAGAAGACACATGTTCGAATATTGTTCTATAAAGTCACGGAGCTGCTTTGAAATGTCATTTTCTCTTGTACAAAGCTTCAGCTAGTGTTAAAGGGACTATGAATTAAGATCGTGGAAACTGGAGAGAAGTAAAGCTGGGGAGATGCTTATTTGATTAAGAGCTTGTTGTGTAAGCACGAGGACATAAGTTCAATCCCCAGAACCCATGTAAAAAAATCAGAGTAAGGTGGCAAGAACCTGTAATCCTAATGCTGGGGAAGTAGAGACAGACAGATCCTTGGGGCCCACTGGACAGCCAGACTAGACAGGGTTGGCAAACCCTAGGTTTCAGTGAGGGGTGGAGGGACCAGGGTGGACCACACCTGAGGAACAACATCAAAATTGACACCTAGCTTCCGTGTGTGTGCACACAGGTGCAGGCCCACCCATTCCTACATGTACCTGAACACATATACACACAAGCGTGCGCGCGTGCACACACACACACAAACACACACAATACTACTGAGCAGTGACCTGAAGTTATTTCAGAATCAGTGAGTTCATGAAGATGGAATTTCATTGGCAGCATCAGGGACATCATAAGAAGAGAGAACCAAGCTTGCAAGCTTGCTCTATTTGCTAGTAGACGCACACAGACTCAAATTTGGTACACAAGGTTTTCTTTCACAAGATGTCGCCGTGGTGCTGGCACCATACTCTTGGAATTATGAGTCATCATTCCTAGTAGCCAAAGCAACAGGAAACACACTAAGACAGCAGGCCTCGAGAAACTGGAGCGATCCGTTTTAGTGCTGTCCATAAGCAAGAAAATACTTTCCCTGAGAATAAAAATTCCCTCGCACTGCTCTTGCAGGATAGTAAGACAACAAAACATAGCTTCAAAAGAATTTCTTAGGGACAGAGAACACACACAACTTCATTGTGTTAGCCCAATGCGTCACTGAGAAAGAGCGAACCAAGGCTCAACTCCCACCTGGCTCACAGCAGGAACTACAGCTTAATACTGAAATATGAAAGTCGGAGGGTGAGAATCGGCGTACAGTTGAAGGTGAAACAGTGTGGGAGAAGGCTACAGGTCTAATGGGGAAAACACACACGACTGCAAGGACTCCCCTGTGTCTTCGCTTCTCACCAGACTTTAGGGGAGACTAACCACGGTCAACATCCATGAGCCGGGGGACAGTGTCACCCAAGAGAGCTCCATCCTAGCAGGCTGTCTCTAGTGACTGTACTCCCCTGTTTCGACACCTGTGCTACATATATCATACAGCTCTGTTGACTTTTTAAATGAGATTCTAATTTATTTAAGTTTTATTTCTTTTTCTCTGACCAATGCTAATTGTTCTGCGGAGGGAAGCTCTGTCATGGAGGCAGCTCCAGGTAGAGAGGTGCAAAGTAACTTCACAGAGGAGGTCCAGGCGGTCATGACCATTCGCTGCTTCATCCCTCTGCCTTAGTTTGCTTTCTATTGCTGTGTTAAAAACCATGACCAAAAGCAACTTGGAGGGGGAAAAGTTTATTTCATCTTATAGCCCATCCGGAAGGGAAGTTGGGGCAGTAGCTTACGGTAGAAACCTGGAGGCGGGAACTGAAGCAGAAGCCGTGGAGGATTGTTGCTTATGGACTTGTTCCCCTTACCTCTCTTATACAATTCAGGCCACCTTTGTAGGAGTGGTACCCCAGTAGGCTGGGCCCTCCCACGTCAATCATTAATCAAGAGAATGCTCCACAGACTTGCCTGCAGATAATCCAATGGAAGCAATGTTTCACCTATGGTTTCCTCTTTCCGACTGACACTAGCTTGTGTCAAGTTGACAAAAAGATGGACTTGGCAGGAATAGTAATCCCTCGATCTCTTTGTTCCTCTTCTCAGTGTGGACGCACTGAATACATCTCCTGTCTCTGCTTTTCACTACTGCTGATCTATTTAACTGTCCTTCTGAGCACAGAGGCTGAGCCTAGTTTGTAAGGGTGGCCAGAGCCCAAGCTCTGGGCACGGAAGTTCTGGTAATTCTCTGCCCTGTTTGCACTCATAAAAACACTTTGTGTTGGGTTCAAGCTGGCTCAGTTGACAGACTTCACAGGACTGCCATTAAACTTCTTTTTAGCTGTTGGGAGGTAGTAATAGGTTGAGGTGCCAAGGAGATTTTTAAAAAAATATCAAAGAGTACTCACGTGAGAATGACACATCTCACATTCCCACACACATGCCCACCTTAAAACAACTCCTTTATTTATAGAGGTGGCCAATTAGCAGATGCAGAGCATTGGAAAGCAAGCAACTAAAACGTCCCATGATTTCAGTACCTCTTCTCAGAGCCCTGTGCAGTGTCCCTGGCTCTTTATGAGTAGGAACATTCAAAGACCAGACAACCCTACAGATAGATCCTTAGGGAACAGGGCTAGGGATCAAAATTACACCCTTCTGCTTTCCTCTTGCCACAGTGAAAACTGTGCTCCCTCATTTGGAGCCTTGTTATCTCAAGAAAGTCACTTAAATTCTGAGTTTCTAAATCTTCAAGAGGGGATATTTTCTTCCATTTTGTACAAGAATTGTGAACTTAAAAGATAGAATACTTGTTAAATGTTCAGCAAATTATAAACAAGTGAACAAAAATAAGTGGATACATCATATTAATTTTATCATTACCTGGAACTTTTGGAATTTTACATAAGCTTAGGCACAACAGATATGGTCAATTCTCTATAAATTACTTCCAGACACTTTGGGAACTTTGGCTTAGGGTGCGGGATATTCTTAGATTGCTTCCAGAAAAAAAAGCCAAGCCATTGCTAGTAGGGGCTTTGAAATAAGCAAATTAAAAAGAACAAAATGAGATGATTTCTTGCCTTGTTGAGCTGATTGAGTCATTCTTCCCTTCGAGGCTGAAATAATCAGCATTTTTGTACAGACATGCCTCTGTCAGAGGGGCAGGGGCATCCAGCGTGGGCAGAGCCTGGTCCTGGGCACTGCTTCTCATTAACAGCCCACGAGAAGACAACACCAGCACAGAGAGAACACCAACTCTGGACTGACAGCAGATGAAGGGTGCTTGGTTCTGCCCTCTCCCTTCAGCCCCACCCACAGAGTTCACAGGCAGCACGCCCCACGTGAGGAGAGGTGAGACCTCCAAAAAAAATAAGTTTTCTGTTTGACGTATCTCAGTGTTAGCAGTTTTTATTCCTAGCAGAGGAAAATAGAGGGACAAAAATTTTGTAATTGACTTTCCTTTATAAGCGTACTCATCCAGTGCCTGTTGTGGTCTATTTATAACAACCTCAAGTCCCTCCATTGAAATTCTAGCACACAGGGAGATGATATGGGAAGGTGACACCCTTAGGAAGTAATTGGGTCATGAGGGTAGAGTCTGCATAAATGTGATGAGAGCCCTTATGAACAATGTTCTAGAAAGACTGCTCAGCCTTTTTCCTGAGAGAAGAGGTGGTAAGGTGGCGCAACCTATGGATGGCAAAAGTAGACCCCTCTCCAGACACCGAACCTGCCAGTGCTTCCTCCAGAACTGAGAAATATGAGATTACTGGTTGAATCACCCAGACTGGAGTGTATTTGCATCAGTAGCTCTGATGAACTATTGCAAGGCTAGGCCTTCCTACTCAGGGAATATGAACGTGCTCCCTGAGGGTTGGAATATAGTTTCTTTGTTCTTGGTGAGAGTTACAAAGCTCAGAAATAGAGTTGGAAGTACCAGCTGTTGATTAGGGAGCAACAGCTGAGTGGGCGGCAGAGTTGCCAATACAATGCAGGCTCAACAATGCTCTGGGCGACACTGGATGGGAGAGTGCCCGCCTAAGAGTGCCCGCCTGAGACAGGCCCCGTAAGGTGGAAATGAATATGCTTGTCTGTACTCATATAGGACATGAGCTGCTATGGGGAGGCTGAAGAATCTTCCTGTAGCTGAGACTAACCGTGTAGATGCTGAAGCCATCAGGCTGTGTGTGGAGCATCTTCTGCACAGCAGCAGGTACTTGCTCATGGGCTCTTGTGTCTAGTGGTCTTCTCCTTACGTCCAGCTTCATGCTTGTTACGGAAAAGGATCCTGGGTCACTGTACCCTTCTGTGGGGGTTGTTGTTGCTGTTATCAAAAGAGACCAGATAGAACATCTGAATTTCATACTTTCTCTCCAAGACCACATGACATAGCAAAAGGTGCACACAATAAGTTCCTGATAATCAAGGTCATCTTGCTTTTCAATATGGTGGCTTCTCACTTACTGATCTTTTGACAGGAGGAATTCAAAGTGGTCAGATAGCAACCATATCATATAGCACAATGGGAGCCCTGTAGAGACACTGTGTGGTCTGTAAAGAGCAGCATTTCTAATTCCGAAGAGTTCAGAGTGTGAGAAGTGGAAGTCTGGGGTCCCTCATGAATTATTGGAAAGAGATAGAGGGGACATCCTTTCACACCCAGGCTCCGTAGTGCACTCTTAAGGAACTTTAGTTTGTATAGCCATGGCACCCCATATTTGTGGAGTATTCCATGTGGGTCTAGCCCCTCAGAATGCTGCTGCAGTGTTCCATAGGGCTGGAAGCTTGGGTGGCAAAGTCCAAGCCACTGGAAAGTCTGCATGTGTTCAGCCCTGCTGCATTTGCAAAAAACAACCTTGAGGAATCTAATTGGTCTTTTGCCTTCTCTCATGGTTGGAGCTACAAGGATCAGTGATTTATATCTCTTACACAGTAAAATGATATAGGAGAGTCATTTGTTTATGTGTTACTTTTATTGGTTAATAAAAAAAAACTGCCTTGGCCCTTTGATGGGGCAGCAGCTTAGATAGGTGGAGTAGACAGAACAGAATGCTGGGAAAAAGAAA
>LOEQ01004857.1:15943-45831 GCA_001685075.1 Bramus lutescens | reverse complement strand
TTATTTCCAGGTATAAGTTAGCTGTGCGGGAGCAGGGCAGGACGAAAGCAGGCCTGCTCCCCTAATTACTACAGTAAAATATGAGTTATTGAGCCTTGTAGCTCTGCCCGAACAGCAGGGCTATCATCATAGTTTTAATCTCTGAATATCAATGTCAGCTGTGACCAAAGTTCCTCAAAATACCTTGTCATTCCCCTTTAGCTTGTACGAAACTACTACAATGAGTGACCGTTGGTCTCCTTATAGAAAGATTAGAGGACTCTTTGATCTCTGAGTCTAGGCCAGTGTTGCAGGGTCCATCCTCCTGGCAACACGGCCAATGAGTTTTCAGTCTGAAATCTATGGAAGTTTCTATATTTACTGAGGCAACTCGGATCAACTTCCTGGTTAATTTCTTCTACTGCAATAAACTGGGTAGTATTGTGATCAGCTCTCCATATGTCTGATAGAGGTCTGAAAGAGAGAACCTCAATTAAAGCAATACCTTAAACAGATATCTGAGTGGCCATGTTTGTGGGAGAACTGTCTTAGTTGATGGCTGTTATAAGAGGGTCCAGAGCACTGTGTGTGGTATCACCCTAGGCAGTTGTCTCTAAGCTGTGTAAGAAAACTAGTTGATCATTAGCCAGAGAACAGGGCAGTAAGCAGCATTCCTCCATAGTTTCTATTTCAATTCCTGCTTGATTTCCTCTGTGACTTTCCCAATGATAGATGGTGACCTATAAACATAAAATGAAATAAATCCTTGTTGCGGGAGCTCCTTCCGCTCCTTCAGCCAATAGCCGCTGAGATACCNCTTTGCTGACTGTTGGTGTTTTGTAAGTTTTACCCTTAAAATAAATACCCCTTTAATTCCCAACTGGTGTGGGATTGTTTATGACTTACGCCTTCAAATCCTTTCCTTCCCAAATTGCTTTTGATAAGAATGTCTTATCACAGCAATCTAAACCAGCATCTCCACAGGACTTAGTACAGTGAGGAAACATTCTTTACAGATTTGGTAAATGATGTGTTTTCTGGACCTTCCATAGTGCCCAGTCTTCTTGGGTGACCTATCACATGGGGAGGAGGGAGAAGTGAAATCGTGGTGCAGGCTCAAAGATAGTTTCTCCAGACTTTGGAGCACCCTGAAATGATCATCACTGGAGTGACAGCTCTTTGAGAAAACATGCCCAGCACCTCATACCTTACCTCTCTCACTCAGAGCCATATGTAGAAAGACATCTGCCATGAGGGCAGAGCCATGGGAGCTGGCAACTGTAGTCTACAATGCTGACCACTGTCCACGATGGTTGCAGGACTCTCTATGAACAAACAACCTCATAACTACTACAATCTGACCTCCTAGCTTTGTCCCCGGAGATGCTCTATAAACTTCTCTGCCACTCATTCACCTGCAGCTTCCACTGTCCTGGAAATGGACAGAATGTCTAGAGCACAAAGGCTTTCCTTTCACAGCCATTGGAAGAGCAATTGCAGGTGCTATAGGACCTTGCATATTGGAAGATAAATCTGGAAAATACTCTTTGTCTGGGATCCAGGCATGAGTACTAACCCTTAAAAATGAGACAGAAATCACATAATAAAGAGGCAATGATATAGTCAGGAGTTCAAGTGGGGACTAGGGGCAGGTGGAACCACTGAAAAAGTCTGAAACCAGAGTGACATTTCTAAAGATGTATGACAGGATATATCCTGTAACATATGTGGAGAATGCAACAGAGTCTGGTGTCAGGGACCAATTCATAAAACTTTTGCCATGGTTAATGAGAAGGTGGTATGCTCCTGAACTAGAGAAGCCATGTGTGTGGGGACCGCATTGAGCATGATGTTGTAATGGGAACTAGGAGGCAGAGAGAGATGCATCATGAACTCCATACCTTAATTCCTGCGTTTGGGTGAAATATTTGGGTCATTTCCCCAAATCATATCAGCAAAGTAAAGAAATTGAGATGCAATGTGCCTGTCTCAGTTATAAGACTCAAAGTGAAAGAGATGCTTGGTAAAGTATTGGAATTTTCCTAGGCCGTTTGCAATGTGCTCCTTTCCATTCTGTTATTCTCATCCTGGGATCCCCCAGGCTCTGTTCTCAGATGTCTAGTATGCCTTTCCCTAAGGTCTAGGTTTCTCTTGGATTCTGATGTCTAATAAGCTGGTACAGGCAGGGCAACAGAGCTAACTGTCCACACATGGTCTCCTGACAATCCTTGATTTCTATTCCTGGCTTCTTTGTTCTCCCCCCTTTCCAGTATATGCACCACCTCTCATGTGGCATATGACAGAGACTCATGGTTTGTCCTTGTTCAGATGTTGCTCCTTGATCTATCCCAAGATTTATCTGGGTTAACTTTGACCCAAGAGGCCCCAGGTCTGGCTCCAAGCATTAGCAGACAGCTCTTGCTTTTCTCTGACAACACACCAGATCTTTTCTTATATTATGGTCTGAGTGACCAGGGACTCAAAATTCCTGTTCATATGGCCCCACAACCACATCCACGATTTGGGCACAGTCTTCCCTCAATCTGTCCTCCTGGTCTATGTGTTTTAGGCTTCTAGGAATATAAGCAAGGGTGTCCACACATTTGTACAAGGTCCATTTCAGCATAAGAAGCAACACAAAACATGTGTATGAGTTAAGGACCTTCACTGGTACAGTAATCTGTGGCTATGAAAATGTTGGGGACAAAGTTTCTCATCCTCTGTGATAGTGACATTTGGAGTTAGATGGCCTTCAATGTAGGAGGCTATTTTGTGCATACTCATGTATTTAAAAATCACCTTCCCCAGCCTCTAGCTACCAGATGCTAGTACATTGTTCGAACTGACCACAATCTAACTGCCTTGAAATATCTCCAAAAACTTCCCTAAACTAAAGAGTTGGGAGAGACCAACTTACCCTCCTAGAATGACTTGCTGGTTAAAGCTGGTTTGGCACATTTCTGGTTTGATCTCACCTCAGATATCTATTCCCCAAAGACCTTCCCAAGTAGTTTATAAAGCAAGTGAACTAGCAAAAGTAGAATCAAAGCATTATTAAGTATATATTGAAGCTTAGTTTTTGGTATAAGTCATAGCCAATTATGGGGTCTCTGGACTGTGGGTGTGTCAGGCACCAAGAGCTATAAGTAAGGATTCTGCCCTGGCCCTGGACCAGAATGCCATTAGTTTATTTGGACTCTCATGAGCCACCAGGCTGGGTCGTCTTCAACTTTCTGAGTTCTACCCTGTCCTGTTGAGCTGGCTGTGACACACAGATCTCACTCAGGCTCCTGTATGCCCATCTCCTAATGTGTGACTCAGACTCCAAGAACTGTCTCTCTTCAAACGCAGACTTCGTTTTTCTAAGAACTTCTTGGAATCATGTGGTACACAAATGCTACCAAGTTCAGTCTACTTAGGCCAGGACTGGAGCTTGTTATCGAACATGCTGTCTGAAGCAGTTGCAGACTTGCAGGCTGTTGCTGCTGCTGCTGCTGCAGCTGAGCACCACTGCTTTTAGCAAAGACACCTTAAGGTCCTGACCGTGGTGCATACTTATAGCATGTACAGTGGGACTAGACCAGACTTCTCCAGACAGGAATCTCATTTGCATTCTTCCTTAGGAGATACTTGTCAGTGGATGCTTTTACCTCCACCCAAAAAGTAACCATCTACTTTTTTAAAGATAGAATTTACATGTTCTCTCATGAGTTCCAGGTAAGTAGAGGCTATGTCTTCGTCCCACACATACCTCTTATGACTGGTATATAGCAGACCCATGGTAGATGCCAAGAAATAAATCAACGAATGTGATGGGTCCCTGAAGGTCCTATCCAGGAATAATAGATAGTGGATAAAATCACCCTGAGTTTCATCTGCATGTAGGCCTCCCCTGTAGGCTGAAAAAACAGGCCAATTTGACCTGAGTTCTGAGTCCAGATTCTGAGGCAGCAATCATGAAGAAGGGGAGAATATCTTCTTCAACTTTTACTGCACATAGTCCTTTTAAACATCCTTGTTGAATTTGGTCCTCCCCTAGCAATTCTGTAAGTGTTGCCATCCGCGCCTTACTTACATAGGAGACAAAGGAGCCTCAGTGGCAGGAATAGCAAGGTCATTATCATGGTGTAAGAGACAGACTGAAGAAGCAAACCCAGAACTGTTTGAGCTGAATGCAATCCTCATCTATTGTGTTACTACCACAGCTAAGCAGAGAGAGCCCATAGGACACACATGGGATGGATGGTGGGACAATATGAAATGTCTCCTATAGATTCATATGTTGTCCAGCTAGAGACACTGCTTGGGGAGGTTGTGAAAACTTTACAGGTGGGACCTAGATGGAGGAACCCGGTCATTAGGGGCATGTTTTGATGGCCATATCTATTTTTGACCTCTTCCTCTCTCTTTGTTTTCCATTCTTTCATTCTCACATTTGGTGGAATATTTCCTACATATTCCCACCACTATGATGCTTGCAAGCATGCATGAAGGCAAATAATCTTGGGCTCAACCCTCTGAAACTGTGAACCAAAAACAAATCATGAGATTTTGTATATAGTAGTGAACTAATTGGAAAGAGTGACTAATGAAGGAGGCTTCACTCTTCTGGTAGTCAGTAGGCAAAGGGCATCTGCTGCAGACAATCCCAGCGTGTCCAAGTAAACAACTTGATCCCTCTTGTAAAGAAGAATGTAGGATAGTGAAGAAGAACAGGGGTATCAAAAACAAACTAAACTATTGGGACCACACTGATGGGCAGAGCCATCAATAGGCAGTTAAGGAAGCATTGTTAATGTTGAGAGGATTTGGGGTAGGCCAGGATAGTGGAGCTATTTATACAAACTCTTCTTGGCTAGTTGTAATAAAATGGAGAGGACATTACTATGTCCAATGACTTTTCTGTCCCTTGGTTTGAGTCTATGTTAAAATACCAAGCAAGGACAACCATCAAAGTAAACAAGTTAACAGATCTACTCTAGATGAGTTTACTGTCACCATAGTTGCCGCCAGTGAAAAACCATACTCCCAAACCTTTTCAATCTCATATTATTAAAGGAGACATCAAGTGTAATTACCATCCCCTCAAAAGCTTATCAGCTTTCTCATCCTTGAAGAAAGGTTGTTTAATTAATATGAACACATTGAGAATCAATTTGCTAGAAAAACAGTGAAGCGCAGCCACTGGGAGGGAGGGCTATACAATGGAAACCTCTTTTGTTGACAGTGACATGACTCCATGATATTCATAATTAAGAGCCCAAATTTGCACAGACTGTTTCTTATGCCCGCCAATTGCCAAGGTCTTACCTGTCCCTTCAAGTTGCTTATCTCATTGCATCCACATGACGCTCTTTGCATGGGAAACATTCTTTGTCCCTGTAACACATGAGGGATCTGTCACTTTGTAATTCACTTAAAGTCATGGAATTAGTGTGTAAGGAATCTATGACCCCACAACATCTGTCTGGCTCCAAAGCTCAGACAGTTCTGATGCATTCAGCAGCCTGCCTCAAGGTCAATGTCTGAAGGCCTTAACTAGATGTAATTTGCATAAATTGCTGAACTCTTTGGGGCCAGCTTCTCCAAATGTAAATTAGAATAATAATCTCTGTCTTGTCATCCTCACACAGAGGTTATGAAAATAGAAAATTAGATATAGATGCATTTTGAAAAGTTATAACCATACACTATAAATATAAGGCTGTACTTGCATTTAATATCAATAATTCAAACACATTTCTCTCCATTCTTTCTTGATTTATAAGCACACCCAAATTTTCCCAAATGTATAGACTTTCTTGTTTTCCTGCAAATATCCTTTCCATCCTCCACACTGATGTCCTATAAGCCTCACTTACCACTTCCTTCAGGAAGCCTTCTGGTTGCCTCTTCAACGTATTTCTGGCAAGTTGTATACTTGAAGACTATATTGTTTATCTTTCCATACCTAGTCAAAGACCAGGGCAGGGACTACAGTCACTGTCACTCAGTCTTACAATGATTAAGGCATATATTGCAATCTTTCTAGGCTGTCTGCTAAAATTAGCTCCAGTGAATGGAATCTTCCAGTCCATTTCTGAGCCACACTTACAGACTTGCAACCAGGAGACAAAAAAAAAACAGCATCAGGAAAAGTCATGCTGTTGCTGAAGGTTGAGTCAAAGTGGCAGCTCAGCTCTGATCCCTCAATCTAAAGTAGTTTCTACTTAGATCATCCTAGGTGGGTGGAGAGCATCTCAGGGGGCATTCCTGGGATGCCTGACTTGCAGTTTTAAAACCTGAACAACACCAAGACAGCTTTGTTCTGATTCTTTCCAGGCTAAAGCTTTCAGTGCCAACCTATACAAATTGTTGACTCCAGTCCCGATCCAAATCCAACCACGTTAAGGGGCTAGCTGGCCTTGTAGGTAGCTTGTGTGGCAATCCAGACAGCTCACACACTGTGAGGTAGCATGGGTTCCAAAAATAAAGGCTGCAGTTATCAACAATGAATACAGACAATGAGACGCCTAGAGTCACATTGTTTTTAGTCAGGCCGTTGGGGGTGTGCAGCTCCATGAAGGTTTCTGGTGTCTTCTCCGTGAGATGGTGGTCTCTTAAGTGGCTAGTTCTTGGGAGTGCCCAAAAGTCACTCGGTTCTAGGACCCAAGGAAAAGGAATGGTGGTTTTGGACAAGCTGAACTGGTAGCAGAGACTAAGAAGGTCTGTAAGACAGAAAAATCTGGACAAAGCGTAGAGGAAGACAAGCAGAGGCTGAAGGAGGAATTCTGAAGCACAGCTGATACCACAACAAGGGACAGGATGATACATGTTCTGAGGACAGGAATGAGACAGGGAAGCAGAACTCTGAGATTACCATTGGGTTGGAGAGTGGAAAGAGGACGTGGTCACATCTTTAATAAGCAAAACTAGTTTATGAGGAGCAGAGCGTGAGCTGAGAATGAAGACTTCCAAGGTGGACAAGATAATGGACCATCCTGAAGTGATCTGGCAGAAAATCTCCAAAGGCCTGGACTGCTCAACCCTGGCATTCAAGGTGTTTTGAGTCACAAACCTCTTCTGGTGTGTGGCCATCCCACACATTGTGTGCATGGCATAGGCCAAAGCTCCTGCCCTGGTCAGTGTACTGGACAGCGTCTCTGATCTTTCCGCACTAGGCCCCAGTAGCACCCTTAGACATCAGTTGTAATTGACAAATATTTGTTCAGCCATTGCCGAAGTTATCTCCTCAGTACCAAATTCACCATTAATTAGGCAGCACCATTAAGATTGACTGTGAACACAATGTTAACTTCTCAGTATTTGCAAGCTTGGTCTCTGAAGACCAGGGTGGCACACAGGCAGCCTCTTAGAAAGGATTCTCCCTAAGAGTTAATAATTTCAGCATTCCATCTTCTGTGCTGCCAGGAGGGCATCAAGAAGAGGTATGGCAGGCAAAGCCACAGTATAAAGGGCAGGCTAGAGAGGCAGCACTGAGGGGCTCGGCTCACCTGTTTGCTGCTCTGAACAGGGCTTGCTTAGTTCAGCCCAAGCTGTATTCTAATCTTCAGCTCCCTGGTGATGTTCTGCAGAGACCAAACAGGGCTCTTCTTCTGCAGGTAGAGCGTGTCTCAGAAGAGGGATGGAGACCGCACAGGCAGAATAAAGCAGCTGGCGGCTGTCTTAGAGTTATATATTACCAAGGGGCTGATTCAGGCTGGCGTCTGGCTCATTATGGATCAAGAGCAAAACCTCCTTGATTGCTTTGGGCCCTTAGTCTCAGGGTTTCTGTTGCAGTTTTCCCCCCATCTATGTTGGTGGGTAAGCACTAGATGCCAGTCTTAATGGGAAAATACAGAACGGAGGACAAAAGACACAAGCTAGCAGAATGGTGGGACTTCTTAACTCTCATGAGACATTTCAAAAGTCAGCAAAAACACTAGAATGCAGAGAACTAAAGCTATGCCCCATCAGGAAGACAGAAGAGGAGAAGCAGAGGCTGCCAGAGTTCCACCCAGTCTCCTCAGCTCCCACTGAGGGCCTCTGGCTGTTCCATCTGTTGGTGTCTGTGATTGTCACCACCTCTCACCTCCCATGGGCTAAAGCCCTGGGGAGTTAACAATTACCTCTTGTAGCCCCTAGCTATTGACCAAAGGCAGTCAGGACAGAGACCAATTCACTTGTTTCATTGCTGGAATATCTCTGCCATGTGGGGTATGCTGGCGCTTATGTTTTTCATTGCCATCAAGCTCCAGTTAGCCCCAACATTTTGTCTGAGAACAGACCCAACACTGTGTTCTTTTGCCCCATCCTCCACCCTGCCCTATCTCACATCCTCCATCACTTTGGATCCTTTTTTACAATCACCTCTTAGCTAACAGGCTGCACTCTAACCTCCAATTTAAGATCTGCTTTTGAGGAAACCTAAACACACAGACCATCTGCTGCAGTGTGATTCCATGGTGTGGGCTTGCTCTGTGGCTGGGTCATGCACCTAAACAGAAGGGCACCCACAAGCATGCAATGCCAAAGGCATCACTGGCCTGCAACACACACTGAACTATCAAATTTAGTGAATGACTTTTACTAGCTACATGCAGATTTTACTCTTCTTGAGTTTCATTTTAAAATTGGTTAGACAGATTGTGTGTGTGTGTGTGTGTGTGTGTGTGTGTTTTGTTTTTCAAAATAGGGCTTCTCCATGTAACAACCTTGGCTGTAATGGAACTCTCTCTCCCTAGACCAGGCTGGCCTTGAACTCACAGAAATCCACCTGCCTCTGCCTCCTGAATGCTGAGATTAAAGGTGAGCACCACCACTCCCCAGCTAGTCTGATTTTTCATACCTTTAAAAAAGAAAACAGATATAAACTTGAGATATCAAAAAATTTGTATGGATGTATGCATTATTACTCGGACTGGCTTTCTATTTTGAAATGCATTTAAAACATTCCTTTCTAGTTTATGCTGGTATACAGTTTTGCTACTGTGTTGAGAGGTTGGCCTAATGATCTAATACAGTCTCTTATCTTAGGGTCTCACACACAGAGAGAAGTTGATTCTGGAGTGAATCATTGGTTGGATTCTTATGGTCAAAAACTGCTTGGATGCAGCTTCAGAGCCATCAGACATCATGTTTATCTCAAAGACATTATCAGTTTAAAGCTATGAGAAACATTCATCTACTCTG
The DNA here is from genome assembly GCA_001685075.1 of Bramus lutescens. Classification (NCBI taxonomy): domain Eukaryota; kingdom Metazoa; phylum Chordata; class Mammalia; order Rodentia; family Cricetidae; genus Bramus; species Bramus lutescens. The sequence continues at coordinate 36,681 of LOEQ01004857.1, read as the reverse complement.
TTTTCCTTTCTTAGCAAAGGAAAAACATTATTATATGACCTTTGTAACACAGGGGTTAAGTTTCTTTAACTGGAAGGTAACTTGCCATGTACCACATGATAACCCATACAGCCCCTGTTGCCAAAAAAGGCTCACCGGGAAAGAGTGTGAGGCAGCAGAGGGTTGGCACCAGTAGCAAAAGTTGTTTAAAGAATTTCTGGCAACTAATTTAAAAAAGGAAAATTCATACAAATCACAATTTGAAAAAACTGGCCCCAAAGAAGTAAAAGATATGCAGAAAGAAAATTTCATGCTTGACTCCAAAAGAATCCCAACTTTATTTAGTGAGACATGGACGTGACAGAAACACCTGAGAAGGCAGGAAGGCCAGACACAGGCCAGCCTCTTCATGAAGACAGATGTAGAAATCCTAATGAAAATGTCAAAATCCAAACCCATTGGAGAGGATACTTCTCAGTACCAGTAATAGATGGTGGATTTGACATTCAAAACTCTAATTAATGCCAATCATCTAAAAAGATTTAAGGAGAAAGAAAAGATGATCACCTTAATACAGGCAGAAAAGGTATTTGATAAAGTTTGTTATCTATCTTCAAAAACACATTTAGAAAGCTAGAAATAAAAATCCATTAGTTTGATTTCTTTAAGTGTCTATTTTTAAACTTTAACTTCAAACTAAACTCTGGACCCTGATAATTAGAGAATATAAAATTTTTTGAAGTATACACAGCTTTACTTAATGCTGAGATTTGAAACATAACTCAATAACCAGAAAGAATTGAAGTTATACTAAATATATTATCTGATCACAGAAAAATTTCTACTATTTGGAAATTAAACATAAAACAAAGAACATTCTAAGTAACCCAATTGTGAAAGTTGCATATGTTTGAACCAAGTTTTGATTTTTAAAATGGCATCAGAACTACTTATGAGATACAGATAAAACCATCCTTAGAGGAAATCAGTACTGTGGTTACATATATAAATTATATATATGTACATTATAGTAAATTGTATATATAAAAGCTTATAGGTACATATATATTAATATAAATGTTCTGCTTTATCTTGTACCATTTTCTTGTGTTAAAGTCATTAAAATGTCTATAAAAGGTGACAGTAGTGACTGGGTCCTTCCATGGAGGTTGGAACCACAGGGATTGGCTTCTGCTGTCACTGGTCTCCAAAACTGCCCTGGAAGCTCTAAGCAGGACCCAAAAGAAGAACATAAAGAAAGTAAAAGGGGAGGTAACAATGGGCTTACTCACACAAAGCACGGTCACATAAAAATAGTTTAAGGCAGTCAGAGTTTACTGCCCCACATGGTTGCTGTGTGGGAGAATGGGTGCTTCTAACTCGGGATATGGTGAGGTTGCTGTCATGGGAACGGTAAACTGGAGACAAAGGGTGGGCTTCCCAAGCAGTTCAGTAACATACCCTTGGCTAGGCAGTCTGTTGAAAACGACCAAGGGCCCCAGTTCCTCACTGCATCAATCCTCCAGCAGAGTTGCTGGAGTATGTCCATGGCCAGCAGCTGTCTTTCCCCAAGCATGGGATCTGGGAGAGCAAAGAGAAGGCCTCTCTGCTGTTTGGGATCTAGTCTTAAGTCCTCTCAATTGACTATGCCTATACACTCAAAGAGGAATGTTAAGTTAATAATTTGTTCAGGTGTAGTGAGGATGGTTTGTCCTCATGACCTCTGAGTCTTCAACTTTCTAGAGGGCTGATTTGTGTTGTGTATCTGGGAAATCAGCTTTGCCTATCAACTGATCCAAGCGGCCATTCTCCCTTGGTTAACAGGAGCTGGCCTTTGAGAAGTTGAACATCTTATATAATGGCTGCCTTCTAAGTAGAAAAATGAATGGAATAAGACATATTCATCTGTTGTTGAGTGCAGACGTGTTTATAACCACTGTGTATTTTGATACATTGACCCTCACCATCATTTAAATGTTCATTTGTCTCTAGTAATATCTTATTCAAAGTTTGTTGTGTCTGAGCCTAGCGTCAATTAATCTCTCTTTTGGTACCTGTTTGTGTTATATATAGATACATACACATCCTTTACATTTTGTTTGTGTTTTTGGATTTAAAGTATATTTTCCTCTGAGGAGGTTATAGTTGGATTGTACTAAGGAATCCATTCTGTCAATATCTTCTTTTAGGCTAAAATATTTAATTCATTCCCTTAGCATAACTACAGAAAAGGTAAAATTTAGACTTATCATTTTACCATTTTTTATATGTCTATTTTTTGTTTCCCTGTTTCTCCATTTTGCCTGGTTTCTTTTGTGCTGAAATGATAGCTTCCCAGGGACAAGAATGAAAATATTTTGTGTAGAGTTCGATAACAAAATAACAAAAAATATTTTTAAAGTTTCTAGAGTGCCACTATCGTTCTTGTTTCTTCTACTATACAGTCCATGATTTCCCTACCCACCAAGACACCCAAAGCACAGGGATTTGAGATTTCAGCAATGGGTCTGTGACCTATTGGGTGTTTCTGAGGTATCCTTTTGTATGGAATCATGCAATTTTCAGTACTAAGTTGAAAGAAGAATGTGGATTCAAACTCTCCTGACTTTCTTTTCCAAGCCTAGGAAGAAGTATACCTTAAGTACCCAAAAGCTAGAAGGAATGTGATCACATGACTGATGTGGGAGGTGATGTATGCCTTGGCCTGTGATAGGGTTGAGTATAGCTAGGTGGGGAAAACCAAACTGTTACGACCCTCTTTCTTCCGTCTCAGTCCCTCTTCGGTACATCGGGGCCCAGAGACAGAAGCTGGATGGAACCTTGCCAGTAAGCAACAGCCACATGGTGATACACAGATTAATAGAGATGGGATAATTTAAGATATAAGAGTAATCCAGAAATATGCTTAAGCTATTGGCCAAACAGTATTACAAATAATATAGTTTCTGTGTGATTATTTAGAATCTGGGCAGCCAGAAAGAAACAAGAGGCCTCCAATAGCACATGACCATGTAAGCCTGGGAGAACTCAGGCAAAAACTCAGGCCTTGTGACTTCCCTAAAGATAAGCCCAGTGCATGGTGATTTCCAGTCATTGGCCAGCTTTGCATCACTTCAAAAAATATCTGGAATAATTGGCTTAGAAAGATAGGTAGCTTAAGTTGGCTTGCAGATGATTGGTGGCTTATGCATTACTGGGAATAGTACCCAGGGCTTCTCTCATACAAGGCAAGTGTTCTACTACTGATCTACACTATTGGCCTCTTCATTTGTTTTTGAGGGACCAGTCCATGATCAGTTGGCCCCTTTTCCTTTGGGTCCGGGGAAGGGAGGGAGCACATAATGATATGAGGTACATAGGAAAGCAAAACTCATAGTCCAGATGTGCAAAGGACAGGGAGAGAAAGATTCTAAGATCTCACAGATCACTTCAAGGCCACACCCACAGCATTCTGCAGAGAGGCCCCATGAGTCCCTACAGCTTTAAGTTTCAACCATCTCTCAGTAGCAGCAACAAATGGGACTTTGGGAGGCACCTGGGTACAAATTACAGGACCATTGAACACGATACTTTCAGAACTGTGGCTCCAGAGGACGAGGTATAGTTTTTGTCCTCAGATTGTCTCCTCTATTTCCTCTTCTTTGCTCTGCACTTGGGGGTGACCTTACCTCCAAAATTTCTCAGCCTCCAGGTGTCCTAAACCAGTGGCAATAAATAATGGAAGACTAGAGGGTGGACGAAGGGGAAAACAGAGTATTTCTCCCATACCTCTTCTGATTCCAGTGGCATCTTTACCACCTGGTCCCACATTCCACCAGACTGGCCTTCCTGGGCTCTATTAGCACTCTTTGTCCAACTAGCTGGAAAACATAGATAGATGACCTTGGTTTCTCCTCACTGTTCTCTTAGTTCTTCATCAACTGTAACTATTTATCTGCATTAACCCCATCCCATCATACCCTGATCTAAGTCTAATATTCAGTCACGTCTTAAAAATTAAAAATATTGCACACGCACACACACATCACACACACAAACCTCAGATGCACATCTATTTTGTATACAGCTTTAGGATACTGCCGGACTCTCTACAGTCATCTAAGCTTAGAGTTAAGATCATAGACTCTGTTTTGTACATTGATAAACTGTGCATTTGAAGATGTATTTTTTCCAAATTGATAACTTACTCACTCATCTATAGTCTCACATTGTTTTCTAGTGACATCAAAAGCTCATATACCTGCTCTAACTGGCTCACCCCACTGAGCCAGCCACAGTCCTAGAACCAGATTCTTTTTAGTTCAGACACAAACAAGAGGAATGACCTTGGCAAGTGGTCCTCTCCTATCAAATGGGATATTGCAAGGTAGCATTTTGACCTGAATGCTGTTAGCAAAATACCCCAGAAAAAAATCATAGTTATTAGGGGTGCACCCTAAGATTAAAGGTATGAGGCACTCTTGACCAACTAGAGAATGTAGCTTTTTATTCTCTATACAGCAAAAAGATTCACCTTGCTATAAAACATCACTACTCCTTGGAATGGAAGAAACTTCCGATCATTCCCATTCTCCCAGGTCTGAGTTGTTAAGAGCAATTTTGGCCTAAAGAATGGGCTCTTGGGTCAGATATGATGGTGCACGAAAGAAAGAAAGAAAGAAGAAAGAGGCAGGGAGGCAGGAGGGAGGGAGGGAGGAAGGGAGGGAGGAGGGAGGAGAGAGAGAGAGAAAGAAAGAAAGAAAGAAAGAAAGAAAGAAAGAAAGANNNAGGGAGGGAGGAGATTTCCTGCTGACCCTGCTCAGTCTTGTAGCTTGGCAAGAAAAGCTTGTGAAATAATTTGAAAGCACCACACTGGTGGTTTTAGTGTTTTTAATGCTTTAAAGCAATGTTACTATTTCATTAACAATGCTTAGTACACTTTAAAGAATAAGTGATTCTTTTCACAGAACAGAGCATTTTTTTTCAAGAAAACTCACAATTCTACTAACAATGCTTAGTACAGTTTAAAGAAAATGTTTTTTTCCACAGAAAAGAACATGTGGTGTTTTAAATTGTTTTTATTGAGCTATATATTTTCTCTGCTCCCCTTCGTTCCTCTCCCCTTCCCTTCTACCCTCTCCCATGATCCCCACGCTCCCAATTTACTCAGGAGATCATGTCTTTTTCTACTTCTCATGTAGATTAGGCATACTGGTGTTTTTATCCTTCCTATCAGTTAAGTTTTCTGGCAGCCATCCCACCATGAAAGTTCCAAGGAAAGAGGAGAAGAAATATCTCCTATTAAATATGTGATATAGGAGCTGTCTCCACAAGCCAGGAAGAATGTATTAGTTTTTCATCACTATAACAAAATACCTGAGACAGGCTAGATATACCGAAGAGGTGGTTAATTTATCTTGCTGCTTTGGAGGTTTAAGGACATAGTGCTGGCATCACTTCAGTTCTGGAGTCTAACACATAGACATTCACCACAAATAACCACAGCAAAGAAAAAGTACAAAGGAATCCATAACCTCCAAAATATTGTGCATGGAAGGAGGCAGTGAGAGATGAAAAATCAAGTTGGCAAATGAATGTCCCAACTGTCTCAGCTGAAGTAAGGAGTTATCAATTACTTTTCTAAAGACTTCCTCTGACCATGCAGTATCCAGTACATCCTGCGGACCCTCAGGATATTACAGAAATTAGCTAATGGTATCAGCTAGGAGGTTAAGAAGATAGAAAAGTCGCTGTTTTGTGGTGATGGGATGCAACAGCTGTGTGTCGTATAGTACACCAGCCTGGCCAAGAATCTCTGGGCAGCATAGTTCAACCTTGGAAGACATACAACTCCAGAAATAAATGTAGCATGACTTCTGCACCTAGGCAAAATCAAGAGGACAGGTTGTAGCTTCTCATATCAGAGGCTCCTGTCGATCAGGAATCATTGCAGAGTCTGGAAGTTCTGAGAGGAATTTATGAGTGTGGCCTGTGTGATGCTGTGGGTATCTGCCATCACCTGAGGTCACACAAATTGCCTCATCTATCCTCCAGATGCCACCTTGGACATGAGCAAGATGAAAAGACATATGAAATACCTGCCCCAAAGAAGCTAGATTCTCTGAGATTGTTGAAGATTATTAGTTCAGATTGTTTCCTTGTATCAATTGTTTCTTTGGTCATTTGTCACTTGCAAACTTTAATTCCTTATGTGAATATATAATAGAGACACTTTGAGGGACCAGACAGAATGGGATTGGCTCTGAGTCAGTTGCTCTTACATCATTCCCCAGAAAAAGTCAGATACTGCATTTATGAAGGGCAGTTTCCCTCAGTAAGGGGCTAACATGCATGGCTGGAGATAACTCTCATGCAGTTCTCTCCCAAATAAATCACTGAGAAGCATGCAGGTATCTCCCCAAAATCAGACAAGTTCCTTTCCTTCCACAGGGGGAGTGAGAAGGAGATGCTCTGTGCCCAAACTGGCTCTAGCTGGATGGGGAAATCTACAAACTCTTCTAAACTCTTCAGCCATCAAATGGAAGTCGGAACACATTTCCGCTTGACCTTATTGCCAAACAACAGCTGACAGAGGGAAGCAAAAAAACAGAGAAGTCCAAATCCCATGATCATTCCAAGCTTTCAGATTTCTTTCCTTCCCTTTAGGTCATGAGTTGAGGCTCCGTCTAGCCTGTGGCAAGATAGAAGTTACTCCCTTGGGTCAGACCCTTGGTGGAGTTCTTGAGAGAAAACAAGCCTAGGATCTATCTCCAAGGATTTTACAGACCAGTGCCATCCAGTCCCACAGCCTCCTGCCTGTCTCTTTCCCCATTTGATATGAGTGAGTAGGCCTCCCCTTAGTAGAATGTACTGGGGTGTAGGATCTTATGTCTTAAGACCTTACAGAGTGAGTCAAATGCCTGGGATAGTTGGTTCGTGTTCTGTTCTGTGAGTGTATTGTGTCTGGTCTAAACTACTGTAAAGCTTTAGCTCTGCATAGTGGGCTTTGGTATCTGGTATGGATCAAATGATGCCACACTGTGTGGGTGGGAGATGCTGGAGGAATGGGCACAACATAGCTCAAGTTTGAGGCAGTCTGTAGTCACAAATATCTTTTCTTTGAGGGAGTCAGTAATTCTCTTCTTAAGGCTTTCAACTAATTGAATAAAAGCCACAAACATTATGGAGAGTCATCTGTTTCCCACAAAGTCCTCTGATTATAATCCTGTCTAGAAAATGCCTTCACAGAAACATCCGGACTATATGTCACCAAATATTTGGGTCTTGTGGCCCAGCCAAGTTGATGCATAAAATTAAGTAGCACAAAGAAATGAAGGCTCAGCTGGCAAATGACATCATGGTGAGTTCAGACTACTAGTCCACACTGGGATATGAATTATGGGCATCATTGGAACATTCTCTAACCTCCCCTTGCTATTCCATAAAGACTCAGGTGAGAGATACCTTTTGGAGGATAACCACAAAGGAAAACTTTCTAGAACACAGTAGCAATGATTTAGGGAACTGAATCCTAAACTGGACAGACATGAAGAGAATGTCTGGCTGGCCAGGTATATGACCTCAGCAATGTACAAACTTTGGCAAGTTTCCAGGTTCTGCCAGGCTACAGAGTCCAACAGGGCCAGTGAGGGAATGAAGAAAGAACAGATCCAGAAAAGCTGGTATCAGGTGGTCTGGACTCTCTGATGGAGAAACCACAGCACCCAAATGCTCAAATGCTTATATATGCAGTTGATGAAGGATAAAGAATTATTAATACAGATAAACAGGAGGTAGAATTGTTATGTGTACTTGAATGAAGGGTAGCTTATTTCTGTAGGAATAGTCTCTGTGTAGGATCCATAACCAACCAGGGAAAAGAGGCATGGTGGGAATTTTCTGCATATCATCAGCAATTGTGTGCAGACACAAAGGAGGCTTTGCTATCCTCCTGAGCGACTCCTGTATTAAACAATACACTCAGAACTTTACTCGCCCTACAGTGAGTGGAGCAAGTACAGGCTGCTCCTGACTTTCTGCTTCCTGGAAGTGAAACTTCTGTGCCTCAACTCCCACTAGTTGGGCAAAGTAGCTCTGGTTGATGGAGAGAGTAGAGGGACACCAAGAAATAGTCTTATCCTTGCTCTATCCTTGTCTTTGAGATGGAAATGTTGTTTAGATATTAGCAGTCTTGGAGGACATTGGGACTGGGCCTCTCCTTCAGAATCAACAGTCTGTAAAGCTGACTAAAGCTGTAACACTCTAATTACTGGCCCAAAGAAAGGAACCTAGGGTCACATCTCTGACCCTAGGAGGAGATGTGCTATTCTGAATGGCCCAGAAAGTCATTAAGAGATAATTATCTGAATCTTTTTCCAGGGGCCTTAAACCTCGTAAGATGATTATCTAGCAGGAGAACAAGGACACACTGTCACCCTTTCTATAAGAGTAAATCTAAATGGACCTGACAGTTACCTGAACAGGAAACTGTCTCTCAGAAAAACCTGCCTGCTTCAGAGCCCTCTGATGCAGCATAAAGCCCATATAAAATGTGGATTTATACAGCGCTCCCTTTGGCCACTATCCACTTGGTCCCCTCGGATGTGCCCTACGTTGTAGTAAATTCTTCCCAACTTCTGCACTCTATTTTGTATGTCCTCACCCCCACTCCAAATCCTTTTGCAAGTGATCACAAACCCAAGGAGCCAATGGATTTCAGAGCAAGATCCTGTAACGCATCTAGCAGACAGGATAAGTTGTTGATCGAAAGTTTTGTGGCTGGGTTGGTGAACTATCTTCTATTGGATTCGGGAATTAACAACAAAAAGTTGGATAAAGCAGCAGATGACTATGGGGTGTCAAGGATCTCTAAGGAAAGAGACACAGGGAAGGGGACGTGGAGAAGGAAGAGACACAGGGCAATTCGTGGAGACTTCTCGGGAGGAGTTCATAGAGATGCTGAGTGTGTGTTCTAATAAGAGAAGTGAAGATATTCTACTCTCTGCTCTTTCCTACATCCTTCTCCCTTTTCCTCATTTTCTTTCTCTTTCTAAGTTATAGAGAAAAAGAATACATTTCAAGGATGTGTTTACTAAATCATTATTCTATTTAGGCTCTGAGACTCAGCAGATAAACTTTTTTTGGGTAGATTTTTATAAACTAAATTTTATGTCTTCAAATCTCTGCATCAATACCATTCCCTCTCCTACCTGTTTCCCTACTCCAACCTCAGGACTGTTAAGACCAGCATTTGCCTCTAGGATTCAAATACCAAGAAGGACATACAAGGACTGCCACCCAAAGTGTCTGAAGCCAGGTGTGAATGTGACTGGCCAGGAGAAATGGGTCCTGGAGGTTTGGGTACTTAGAGCGACATCTGCACAGACTCTTGTAAAATGAGGGTTGGTTTCTCTGCCTCAGGCTCTAAGCTGAGTCACAGGAACAAAATCTGTCATCGGGCATACACCAGCAGCTCTTACTACAACACAGTGGCCTTGGTGCCTTCACTGAATCACTTCCAATGGTCCTGGAGAAACTCTGAAAAGGTCAATGAATGTGTCTGAGGTTACACATATGGTAAATGGCAGAATGTACTAGAATCCGTGTCTAGATGACACAAACTAGGAAGAATAAGGACAGAGTTCAGTTTAGGTTCTGTCTTAACCTGGTGCTTGAACCATAATGGTGAGGAGCAGCAGGACAGTCATAGCATAGAAAATGTCTTCACAACAGACCCAGGAGGAGGGCTGAAGAGAAAAAAGAAAATGCCTACGAGGGTCCATGTCATTACAGCGCAGGAAGTTCCTAGTTAACACAGGGAAAATATACATCTGTGACAGGGGCTAGTGTGGTTAGCGATGAACTGGATGGACTCGGGCCCTTGACTAGAGACCTTAGTTTTAATATAATTGTTCTCCAAGGGGATACCAGCAATCCTAGATGCTGTAGGTTGAGTTTTGTGTCCCCCAAACATACTGAAATCCCAGCTTGCTGTGACTGTGGGTACAAACTCATTTAGAACTAGAATCTACTGTGGTCTGGTGTTCGTTCCATTATTTAGAACGAGACTCCACTGTGGTCTGATATCCCCTCCATTATTTGGAACTAGAATCTACTGTGCTCTTCCCTCCAAAACTCACATTGAGATTTATCATAGCAGTACTAAGGGGTGAGATGGTTAAGAGACTGAGAGGGTACTCCCACTGGGATGGACAAAAATCACTACAACAGGTGCAGGTTAGCATTCTCAGGAATGGGTTCCTGATAAGCAAATGAGTTCAACCCGGCTTTTCTTTCTTTCACACCTAAGTTGCCTTTGTCATATAACGCCATTCACATTGTTAAGATGCAACTTCTCAAGAAGACCCTTTCCAGGAGCCAAGAACTTGCTCTTGAAGTTCCCAACCTCTGGATAAATCAGAAATAAATAATTATTCTTTATAAATTACCAAGTCTTGGGAACTCTATTGTGATTACACAGACCAGACCAAGACAGGCTTTTTGTAGATTCTCACATTAGGAAAAGACCATTAGAGTGGACCCTACTACAGTATGGCTGCCTTTAGAAGGGGGGATATTTGGACACAGGAACGGACAAATATGGGAGCTGTGTTGAGTGAGAATAACATATGAAGATAAAGGCTGAGATTGAACTGTTGTAGCTGCAAGTCAAGGAGTACACAAGACTGTGGACAGCTAACCAGAAATTAGAAGGGAGCCATGGACAGATTCCTTCCCTGAAGTAACCAACCTGAAAACACCTTAATTTTTCTTTTCTAGACTCTAGACTGATGAGGCAAAGCTTTTCTGCTATAGAAGTCACCTGAGCTGATGGACTTTGTTGTTGTTGTTTTAACCAATTAATTAATTAACTAATTAATTTAAAACTAATTCATTAATTAGCTGATTTCCACGACTTTCCCTCCCTCCTCCCTTCTCAGTCCCTTCCCACATACCCCACTCTGCTCCCACTCCAGCAATCCACTCCTCCTCTATTTCTGTTTGGGAAAGGGCAGAGCTCCTATAAGTACCAGCGAAACATGGCATATCCGGTTGCAGTAAGTCTAAGCATCTCCCCATGTATTAAGGCTGGACAAGGTAACCCAGTACGAAGAGTGATTATCAAAGTCTCAGAAAAAGAATACAATAGAGCTCTGGGATACACACTATGATCCAAGTCCTTTGTCTGGATTTGGACGAGGAAACTCCAAGAAGCACTGGTACTGAAAACACCCAGAAGTTATATGCTGTGTCAAGGAGGCCAGGAAGCATGTGGGCATTCCCCAGGGCTGCACCCCTGCAATGCTAAATAAGTATATACAACAGTTCTTCTTCTAAATAGCCAAGACCTGTCCTGGAAGGGACCTCTTCCTGAAAAGAGCCAGGCTGAAGCCTGATCAGATCATACACTCCAGCCTGTCCGTCATGCTAGTGGATAATGTTTCCTGCTCCAGCGAAAATTAGCATCAGATTAGCTTCATGATGGCCCATTCATTTTCTCCAGTTCATCCCTGGTGTTTGGTGGATAACTGGAATTGATAATCCCCCATCCACCTCCAATGCTCTAAGTGAATATGCATTGAACTGTTTTGACAGCTTGGAAGTTTTGTTGCATATTCTTGGTGACTTCACATGTCAAGATCAATTTGTAGCCTTGTTTGCTTAGCTGATTAAGACCCATCCAATTTTCTTAAGCCGGAATTTCAGAGAATCTAATGTCTTCTATCTGTACCTCAGAAGGGCAATAAAGGAGTCAGGGATGGTCCCAGTAAGTGTGGGTTTGGAGTCTGTTGTCCAGAAGGCTTAGCTTAGAAACTCTTCGACTGGTAAATGAGAACATGCACACATTTCTTACTTATCTTAGCCACAGGTTAAAGACAAAAGGATCAAAGTTAAAGGCTGAAAGAAAAGCATGTGGGTGGATGGTCTCACTGATCCATATGCTTCCTCAGGTTTTCCTGCTCACTAGCTATAGGACCTTAACTCAGTCTCTTAAACAGGACCCTCCGTTATCTGAGGATTCATGTTCCATGATTTTAGTTTTTTCGATCAGCTAGCACTGCCCAGCTCAATGTTACTCCCTGTTCACTTGTGACAAGGTCAGTAGCAGCTCAGTGCTATGCCACCTCACTTCACCTCATCACACAGACATCTTAAAATAGCACATCATCACAAGAAGGTTGAGTATGGTATAAGATGTTTCAAGACAGGGACCACATGTGTATAACCTTAATTGGAAGATATTGTAATGATTGTTCTCATTATTATTAGTTATTTTGTTAACCTCTTAGAGTGCTTGATTTTTACTTATTTGTGGAAATGTATTCGACTTTATTTTGTTCTTTTTAAAGAAGATTTTAGATTAGTACATGAAGCAATAGATTTCATTGTGTCATCTTCATACATACATGTCATTGTAGTTTGTTCCTCCTTGCTCTTCTTTCCTGCTTCCATCTTTACTAGTTCCCCTTTTCTCCAGTTAATCTCCTCTATGTTCCTAATACTTTATCCCATTACCCTTTCTATTTCATACTTCCCTTAAGAGATCTTCTTCCCCTCTTATAATCCTAATTCTAGTTTCTTGACCTACAAACAAACAACTATAAACACACACACACACACACACTTATTGAATGCTTGCACTTATCATTTAATTTAGGTTCTACATATGAAATAAAACATGAGGTAATTTTCTTTCCATGTCTGGCTTGTTTCATAAAGGTAATGACTTCTATCTAGTTGCATCCATTTTCTTACAAATAGTGTGATTTTATTTTTTATAGAGCCAAATAGAATTAGGTTGTGTATGTGCGCCACAATTTTCCTTATCTATTAATCAGTTAATAGACACTGAGGCCGGTTCCATTTCCTAACTTACGTGAATGCTGGAGCTATAGACATGAAAGTACAAATGTCTCTGTGACATGTGGAGTGGGAGTCCTTTGGGTATATACTCGAGAGAAAGTGGTATAGCCAATTATATGGTACTACTCACAGCTCTTTAGGGAACTTGCGTACTGATTTCTATAGTGACTACACCAGGTTGCATTCCCTCCATCGGTGAAGGAGGATTCCTCTTCCCTCACATCCTTGCCAACATTCATTGTAATTAGTTTTCTTGATAACAAATCTTCTGACTGGTGGGGGGGGTGGAATATCAAAGCAGTTTGAATTTACAATCTATGAAAACTGAGGATGCTGAACACTTTTCAAGTATTATTGAATATTTCATTGCAAAACAATTTGGTTTATTAGCCCATTTATTGATTATATGTTTTGGCTGTTTAATTTTTGTGAATCTTTGTGTATTCTGGATATTAATCCTCTGTGTGCTACATAACTGGAAAATATGTTTTCCCCATTCTGAATGCTGTCTATCCAGTCCAGTGATTTCATGTAGCTCCATTTCTCAATTCATAGGGTTATTTCCTGTATAACTAGAGTTCTGTTAAAAAAAAAAACCTTCCCTATGTGCTGAAGCATTTACCTATAGTAATTTGAGTTTTGGACTCATATTAAGAATTTTGACCCATTTTGAACTGAATTTTTATGCAAGATGAGAGATATGGATATAGTGACTTTGACACAGAAATCAACTTCACTCAGCACCATTTGCTAAGGTGTCTATATTTTCTCTGATGTATTCCTTGGCTGTGTCTAGTTTATAAAGTGAATATTATCATGAACACTATGTACGGGGAAATACTATGTGCATATTGACTTTGGTAGCATCCACCGCTTTAAAGAGTGTCTATTGGGAATCTTGAAACATATTCCTTTGGTGAACGGGATGACTGTACTTTCTAAGTTTCCTCATCAGTAACAGGGAAACATAAAAAAATGTTAAGGTGACCTGTGAAGGTTAAGTGGAATACTATACATAGAAGCTCTTTGATTAGTACTTGGAGTATAGCAAATGTTAAAAGAACATTAACATCCCAACAGGGTTAAACACAAATTGACTTCTTTGACCTCCCTCTTCCTCCTTCATCTCCTCCCTTTTGTACCATGTTCTCCCTCTTCAGTCAGAGAAAGTCTGTATTGACAACAGAAATACGATGTGAAATAGAATTTTACATGTTGTAACTAGGCGTTGAAACATAAAAAGATAAAAGTGAAATTAACTATGATGGCAGGCTTTGTGCAGAGCAATATAAAATATATTGTCATTTAAACATAAAATTTGTGAGGAAGGTGTGTCTCATTCTATTTCTACCCCTCTGTACTTCATATGTCTGTTCACTCATGATACATCTCACTCAGTCATGTGAGGCTAGTGGCCATCATGCTGGCTAGCAGAGCTCAAGATTGTCCTAGGTTTGGCATCTCCCTGAGAATGCCCCCTTGCCACAATCACCTTGATCCACAGACTTTCCTTATTCAGTTCCTTCTGGTTGTAGCCTGAAAGTTCTTACCATGGGCTCTGAAGCACAGGAGCTTGGACTGAAGGGCACCTGCAATCGCGTGGGCTGCAATGGGATATGGTCACAGGGAAAGACCAGTCTTGGGCAAAGGGCACCTGCAATCCTGTGGGCTGCAATGGGATACCGTTACAGGAAAGGGCATTTATAACAGCCACACTCTGTTAATTCCCCTAACAAGCAACTGGCCTTTGACCACTCTCCTCCCATTCTGTGTCTTGGGTCACTCACTTATTTTCCAAGTGTCTTTCATGGCTCTCTGAGCCCAGAACTGGGCAGCCTCGTTATGGATCCAATTCTCTGGTAACACCTGAGCCTGGGCATCCTCTTTTTCCCTACAGACAGACAAGATCAGTGTCCCATGTGACTAGAGAAGTTTTTCTCAGGTGCTCTCATCTCTCTGGGAAGAGCCTTGCCCTGCCTATCCTTACTGCATCCGACTGTGTTATGTGCCAGTGGCTGGTATTTTGTCTCACAGGAGACCCCCTTGAGGTCATACCACAGATCTTCTTGGCCAGGACTACCCTCAGATTCAAGGAAGAATTCCTTTCATCCTATCTAATAGGGCCCCACTCTGATCTTGCCTGGCTGTAAGAAGCCTAAAAGACACAGGGACTCTGACCTACAGCAATACTCATGTATTCCTTTCCTCTATTCCCAAGATGTTCTGAAATTTGGAATCCTGGGCTTTCCTGTCCAAACAACTTGGTCTTCTCTGTCAGCTCTGCCACAGCCTTTTCCCCTGGGTCCATCCTCTGTAGGCATGTGTGTCTTCTTAGACCCAATAGTGGCTAGGGGAAAGACATTAGCGCAGAGTATGATCAAGGATCAGGAACTCAGAATGCATTTCTACAGCTGTGTGCCCAAGACAGCCCTGTAGTATGGAGCAGAGTCAAGGGCAGGAGGAAAAGGTGGCTAAGGAGGCCATCGCTCCTGAAGTGCAGAATTCCAAAAAACCTAGGAATTTTGTATTTGAATTAAGCCTTCCCGGCATTTTGGAAGGATTGCTTGTCCAGATAGGGGATGGAATTCAGTGAATTAGCTCTTTGTTATCTGGGTTTATATCCTCTAAATATTTCAGTATGTGGTGTATGACTGTGTTTGTTCTCTTGCTCTGGGATTCAGCCAAGTTAAGGGTGGGCTGCGTCTCACTCTGGTGAACAAATTTTCCCCTGCCATGACCTCACCCTCTATACCTATACATGGTAGAAGTCTAGTATCATTCCTGCTGTTAGATAGGCTATTGTGCTGCATGCCTGTGCACCTTGTAGCATGAACATTAGAGATGGAGCTGGCCTGTCTACCCCGTGGCTTGGTTCATTTTAAGGTACCAAATGGCCGTGAGTGGTCCCTCTCTGAGATGACTCAATGGATTCGACTATTAAGTGTCAGTATTTAGCTGTACTGTATTCACTCATTTTCTCTCACTGTCAAGCCAATCTCCTGGCCTCTTTGGGCTGAACAGACTAAGCACACACCCCCACTCTGGGGATGAGTGGAACCGAGGAACCAGGGACTTTGCTATGAAGCATTTTTCAAAGCACGAAGTGCTGTTTTCTCCACTGTCTGTCATCCCCCCCCCACGTCAAATCACACATGCACAGTTAGAACGAACATTCTAACCAGGTTTGTGGAGCGAGAGGTGACTAAGACCTTCCTAATGTATTCATAGTTTAGTGAGTGGTGTTTCCGTAAAATGATGACTGCCCATCGCAAGAGGTGCTGTGAAAAAGATTTCTCCAGAGTATATGGGGATATTGTAAAATGGATGACTCACCGAGTGATAAAGTTTAAAATATAAATCTTACACATAGCCATGACTAGTACTTAAGATTCTATTGGTTGCTAGAAATAGAAACCTTGAGCCAGCTTAAACCTAAAGGTGATTGTATTACCCAGAGAATGTAGGGAAACTATTCAAGTTAGGACTCATAAATCACAGCAGCGCTCCACCGAAACAGCAACAAAACTCAGCCAGGTTTTTCTTGGGAATTATTCTCAGCTCCATGCTTTCCTCTCTCAGCTGTCCAACTTTCTACTTGCCAGCTCACATGAAGAGAACTTCACCAGTAAAACTTCCAGAATATATCACTAAAACACAGAACAGCCAGGCTAATACTTTAATTCTTAAAAAAATATTTATTTGTTTGTTTTATTTCCCAGCCACAGTTTTACCTCCTCTCTCTCCTCCCAACTCCTTCCCCATCCCTCCTCTGTTCCCACCCCCAGTCCACTCCCCTCCATTTCTGTTCAGAAAAAGGCAGGTCTCCCCGTGAGTAACCACAAAGCATGGCATATCAAGTTGCAGTAAGACTGAGCACCTCCCATGTATTCAGACTGGACAAGGTGACCTAGTATGAGGGGTAGGGTCCCCAAAGCCAGTAAAATAGTCAGAGACAGCTGCTGTTCCCAATGTTGGGAGTTCCACAAAGGATCAAGCTATACGACTGTAATGTATATGCATCTCCTGTGACCAGACTGGTGCCTAGTCCAGTTGTCATCAGAGAGGCTTCATCTAGAAACTGATGGAAACAGATGCAGACCCAGAGCCAAGCATTAGATGGAGTTCAGGGAATCCTGGAGAAGAGGGGGAGAAAGGATTGTAGGAGCCAGAGGGGTCAAGGACACCACAAGAAAACTCACAGAATCAACTAACCTTGGCTTATTGGGCTCACAGAGACTGAACCGACAACCAGGGAGCCTGCATGTAACTGCCTTAAGCACTCTGCCGATATTTCAATTTCTTAATGCCAATTTGATATATGTCAGAAAGGACTTTGACTCAGCCTGAATCAGATGCAACCCAAGTTTAATCCTGTAAGCATGACTCTTTATGGACTATTGAAGTCTGAGGAGAGAAAAACTCTGCATTCCTCCAAGAACTTTTCCCTGAAAAACAAGAGAACATAGATAAATCAATCAATAAATCTTATTGTGTTTCAATCAATGAACTGTCAGCATGTTTGCATGCACATGCATGTTCATATGTGTGTACACATGCACAGATCCTTTCCTGAAATATGCTCTAATATGCCTTTGCCCAGTAATATTCTTCTCATTCCTTCTTCTTTGGAGAAAATGCCTAACATCACTTCTGGTACTGTATTTCTACATGGTGTCAAGGTGTCGTGGAACCTCTTCTCCAAGTTCACAGTGCCTGCTGTTTAACCAATCTTCCATGTCTTCTAAGGATGTCTGAGAAGAATGAAGGGATCAGAGGGAAATCTCCAGGATTTCCGGACTGGCTTACTTCTCCCTGGTTGCCATGGCCTCCAGTTTTCGGAGCAGGACATTACTTTTAGCTTTATCTTCACTCCATATCAGCCTCCTAAAGAAGAGGGTATTTCCTTGTAGCTTGTGAGGCAAGGGCTGTGGACCTGCAGCAGTGGGAGTCCTCGGGGAGAAGGGAGGCTGGGGGTGGGAGAGTAGGAAGTGTGGGAGACTGGGGAGAAGAGCATAAAAGAGGGAGGTGGAGGGGAGAGGAGAGAGTGAAAAAGTAGGGAAGTAGAAGCCCTATTGTGTGTAAAGGAGGTGGGCAGGGAGGGGAATACAAGAGAAGCCGCAAATTTGCTGCAGTTTGTCCAGGCCTGTCTATTACCTTCAGCCAAGCCAGGTTTCTGCTGGCCTTCCCTAAAAGAAATATATATTCTCGGCATTCTCCTCTACCAGTTCTAGACCAGCTCTCTCATTTTGCACCATAAAGGCACAAGAAGTAATTGAAGTGTGCTACCATCCTGCCGCTTTAGCATTGAGTAGAGTCCCAGTAGTGAACAGGCAACAATTTTCCTGATTATGTTGCTATGTCAGGACAAAGATTGACATTTTCTCAGACAAGAGAGGAAGATAAAAATAAGTTCTTATTTTTCTTTTAACCACACTCATTTTCTCTGACATTCTGAAAATTGAAAATTTCAACTTCTAGAAGCAACTTCTATGTCAGTTAGGTTCGAGCTAACCTAGAATAACAAAAATAGCTTCAGAAGGACATTTGCTAATAGATAAAGGCAACTAGGAATTGCTAAAGGGTCTCAGGAAAGCTGTACAGTTGTCATGCTTTGAGACGAGCTGGGTATTGGTGGGCCCAGTAATCTTGGCAGTGTTCATGACCCTTGACCCTAGAGACCTCAAAGGCAGCAGAGATTAGGGTGATACTTTATCTCTCCATTCACAATTCGAATTCCTGGAAGAGATAATGTAATGGTTTTTGCCTGAATCGCATACCTCCTTGGTGGCCCCAGAAGCAGAAGCACAGGATGCAGACATAGCTAGGAGGGTCTTTCCATATGTAGCAGGTACATTTCCTGGAGGCAAGCAGTTGTGATGACCTATGCAGGGACCCCCAGAAAATCTGTATAGCCTAGAGTTAGAATAGTCTCTGATGGATCCTGCTATTGTTATTTTTCTGATGTACGTTTATTAGAAATTGCTTGGCTTTGTCCCTCATTTTTGTAATGTGTTCCTAAAGAATATAAGCATAATTCAATTTATAATTTCAAATTTATTTCTAATTTCTTTAAAACCTCCCCATTCACTTATTTGATTGATCTGATTGTCAAATGAAATTTTTTATAACAAGAAAGAAATCTAAGTCATGGGCCTGTATGTTTATCTATGACATCATTTACTGCCTTCTTGTATTTAAAACAACATATTTAAATGTCTTTTCTCCCTAAACAGCAACTCTACAAAAATCCATTGCCTTTTGCAATTTAATGTTGTAAAAAAAAAAGCCTGAATCAGCCAATTTCCTTTCTACAAGAAAAAAAAAATCCTGTTATCTTCGCAGTCAGTTTTGTTGTTGGAGAACACGTTTCTAAAATAGTATGTGAAGCCAACAACTCTGTATTCATGGGGCCGTGTAAAGGAATGTGTGTGCACACAAGTCAGGGGAGGGAAGAGAGGGAGTAGGTTCGCAGGTCTCCTCTCCCATCCTCAGGGTGGGTCCCAGCATACCAGATTTATAAGCAATTATTGCTTATAGACATAATGATGAGAGCAGATGGGCTAACATCTCTGACCTCTGCAGCCATGGTGGCCTTGACCTTGGTGGTGCTCAGCTGCAGCCCAGCATTTTCAGAGGACCTCAGAGGTACAGCAACATCCCCCCTCCCCATGATCTTATCAGTGGCAAGCACCTGCTTCAGTCCTTCTAAGACAAAGAAGAAATAGTTTCTTAGCTCTGGTTTGATTTTTCAGTTCCAAAGCCAGATAAATGTTAAGGCACCTAGAAGTATCTGAATGCTCTCTGTCCTTTTACCACCTGCTGAAAACTGCAGCAAAGCAGCACTTGGTGATCATCGGACAGTTTTCAGCCGCTCTTAAAGTCAGTCTCTCTGTAGTGTGTTCAGGCCGAGAACCTAGTCAGTCACTACTGAGTCAGCTCATCCAAGATCCAAGGGCCTGGCCACAGGGAGAAGAGGGTTTTACTTAGCTCAACCTGGACTCCTCATTTTCTCACAGACTGGAGAGGGGCCTTGGGTGTGAGACCACTATAAACTCCTTGAGAGGGACTTCTCGGCTACGAGGAGGAGGCTTACTGGTTTTTGGTTTTGTTGCTGATGCTGTTTGTTTTTTATTCTAACACTTGATTTTAATGGATACATAGGAAAGCCTGGAAAGGAGAGTGGCATTTGGATGAGACGACAACGGGGAAATTCATGATTAAGAGTGAGAGACATGCAAGGTTGGCAAGGAAGTCACAACACCTCCTTAAGACTCAGAAGTGTGATGACCACGAAGCAGAGAGCAGGAAGGGCATTTATAGGAGGTGTGGTTGAAGGTGAGCATATTTCTGAAGGCCTCCAAATGCGTGGGATCAGTGCAGCCCCGGGTGGACACGCTGACACTGGATGGAGCCCCAGGCCTTGCTGGAAGGCACCTGTCTGGCCATGGCTGCTTTCCTTACCATAACCCCATGGTGGCCGCAGTCACAATCACTCCCCTGGACTCTGGCATATTGTTGGTTAGTATCCCTAATGTCCTCGCTGTTGTGACTCCTTTTCATTTTCTTTATGCGTATTTTAACGGGAAGCTGGGGGAGGGTGCCTGAGGCTGAGTCTGAAGACGGGCCATTTTAAGACTATTCCCTGGAGATGGAAGCTGTGTTGGAAAAGCAGGGGGCACTGCTCCTGGCTTACAGGATTTGAAATCAATTTGAAGTTGAAGGTAGGAAAAAAAAGTCATAGGGACCGAGGTGCCAGTGGGCTCTACTGACCAGATTAGTGCACAGAGGGGGAGAATCATTTATTGCTCAGAATTGCCCCATACTAAGAAAGAACAGGTATCAGAGCTTAATTCTATTCAAACGTTCTCAGTCTGTGGCCAGGCTGATCTAAACAGTAGTAACACAGACCAGCCTCC
>LOEQ01004857.1:0-12099 GCA_001685075.1 Bramus lutescens | reverse complement strand
TTGGATTTAATGTTTTCTTTGACAAATGAGTCTATTTCCTCTATAGTATCTTCAACACCTGAGATTCTTTCTTCTATCTCTTGTATTCTGTTGGTTATATGTGTCTCTTCAGTTCCTGTTCATTTATCTAGATTTTCCATATTCAGAATTCCCTTGGTTTATGTTTTCTTTATTACCTCTATTTCAGTCTTCAGGTCTTGAACTGTGTGCTTCACCTGATTGATTGTTTTTTTCTTGGTTTTCTTGGGTTTCTTTGAGGCATTTATTAATTTCTTTCACTTTTTTGTTTGCCTTTTCTTCCATTTCCTTAAGGGAGTTTTTCATTTCCTATTTAAAAGTCTCCATCATTTTCATGAAGTTATACTTAAAGTCGTTTTCTCCTACTTCTTCTGGGTTAGGATGATCAAATCTTCCTGTTGTGTGACCACTGGATTCTGGTGTTACCATGTTGCTTTTTAGGTTGTTGGAGCAATTCTTGCATTGGTGCCTACCCATCTCTTCCTTCAAATGAAGCCATCATTGTCTTTGCATCTTGCTCCAATCCTCGCAGTGGCTGTCTGAGTGTTTGGGAGTTTTTCTTCGTCTGCTCTGTACTGTCAATGTCTGTTTCAGAAAGTGTCTTGAGGTCTCTATAAGGCTGCTTTCTTGGTCTTCTCTCCTGGTTTGCTCTCTTGGTGCTCTCTCTTAATCCCCTCAGTGTTGTAGGAAGCTCTTGGTCCCCTCTGTATTATAGCAAGCTCTCAGTTCTTAGGCAGGGTGTGGGGGATCCAATGGATGGGTTTGGGTTTGGGGGGAACCTACCCACAGGAAACTCCCTGCTGGCTGGCTAGAAAAGCCTAGGGAATTGGGGGGAAGGGCCCTGGGGATTTGTTCCACTGTGGAAGTACTATAGAGTGGGGTGTCCTTCCCTGTGGCTTTTCACTCACTTCTTTAGTCTCCTCAGCATTGGAGCAAGCTGTGCTTCAGAGTTCATTCGAGGTTGCAGGATTTTAAGTGGGTAATGAGAAACCACTTTTCTTCTGTGGTCCTTGATCTTTGGAGAGACGAGCGTGGAACTTCCAGCCATCAGCATTTGCCCCCTTTCCGTGCTCCCAGCTCCCAGCTCAGGATCCAGCAACAGAGCTAGAAATAGAAGGCAAGAGTGTGGAGACTGGTTCCTGCAGGCATTCAGTCGCTAGCCAGGCTATCCAAGGGCCGATTACAGCTTCCATTCTCCACATTTTTTCACTGTACAAATCGCACCCCCACCCCCCCCACACAGATCAAATAATGTGCTTGTTTGCTTTGCTACTGCAGAGACAAAAATAGAGAGCAGTAGGCAAGTCCTTTTAAATGCTGTTAAGTATGGCTAATGTCATTCTGAATGTTAATGACAGGCTTTATCACCATCCTTCTGATGTTTATTTTTCTTGCAAATCACTGAAACTATTGAGGGACAAGACCCTTTTCTTGTTTCCTGGATGCCTTGAGTGGGCACCGTTGGTTCACGATGAAATCTGTTGCTGTCCATCTGGAAATAAGTCATTGTTTTGTCCATCGCTCCCAAGCTGTATGTATATAGTACCTATCTGTTTGTTGCTCAGGAGTTCTGTGAGTTATCTAATCTACCATTGTATTTCAGTGTTTATACTTGATTAACCCTTATTTTACTTACAATTACCACAAAAAGCAAAAGTAGTGATGTTTGATTGATGCAAGAATTCTATTTTATTGTTGTAATTGATTGTTTGGTTTTGACTGTTGTAATTGTTCTATTTTACTTTCAGCTATTGTTATTAATTCCTTTCTGTGATTAATTTATAAATTACATTTTATTATAAAACATGCATATGTGTGTGTGTGTAGGGAAGCAATATATGTAACATTTGCATAATTTAGCTCTCTCCTAGATTATCTTGAAACATATCATCCCAATTAGGGCAGACCATTAGTCTCAGTCACGCACATTTTTCCTGAATCTTGTGCCATTGATTACACTTTCTGTGTAGATGGGTTTGCATACTGAAAATTCCAGCTGAATGGTCTGGTGCATGAACTCTCTTGACTAGCATATATCATGTCTCTTCTCTAATCAATTTTAGGCACAGCTTGTGCAAAGTGGAGCTCCACCTGTCCATCCAAGCTCCTAGCCACCTGGATGAACTCTGCAAGGCACAATGCATCAAACTGGAGAGGAACACTATTCTTTGCTTTCTCTCTGTGTCATTCATTCAAAGTGAAGCTGGCATGCAGGAGCTGGGACTAAATCTGTCTGCTGTTTCTGGAAATTTGTGATGTTTACCATAGATGATAAACACCTAGGCAAGCAGCCTGGGTGAAGATGGATAGAAGGTAACTCTATTCTTTGTATAGTTCATAGTTCTTGTATCGGAAATGAGCAGTTGGTACTGTGGATCTATTTTTAGCCGAGGTACCTGGTTTCATATAAACAGCCTATATCTTTGTCAAAGGCCTCATTTCCTGATTTCTTTCCTGTCATCTGCTACTGTTTCCACACTCGCCTTCACAAATTATTCAGAGGTGTAAATATCAGCTGGCGGATTGCAACAGCTTTTTACTTCCTCCAAAGCTGGGTTGGGTGGGGCTTAGTCCAGTCTCTCATGCATCTTGGTAGTGTAGTTGAAGGAGCTCACTGCAGCTCACTCCAGAAGGCCTCTAGTCCTCTTCCTGTAGGGAAGGAAGCAAGTATCAGTCACCTTTCCAAGACTGATGTTTGTGCAAGGAATGAACAAAAAAGGAAACCCAAATATGCTGAGAAAATAAAGCCTCGTGCAATCTATAATTGGTCCCTTTTCTAGGGCAGTTCCCTTCTGTCTGTGTCTGTGAGAACACAGGCTCTATAGAAAAGTCTTAGAGCCAGAAGGTATGTAGATGCCATGCCATCTGGGATATTTACCTCTATCCTCAATTATATCCATTTTGAGTCACTGGACTATTGGGCTGGCTTGGGAGCAAAAATGGTGTCTGCAGCCTGAGATTCAGACTCTGAGCACTTGATAAATGAGCTAGGACCTTGGCCCCTTTAGTTGTTCCTCAATAGATGTTTGAAACAAAAGGCCTGGAGACTTGTTTTGGATGGTGGCAGAGACAAAGGGTTCACAGAGACCACTCTCAACCCTACATCCAAAAATACGAGCAGTAAGCAATTATGTCATGTAGCCCTTTAGCAACAAGGAAAATGCTGGCAAGCATTAAGGAAAATGCCAAACTTTTTTATTGTTTTAATTTTAAGTGCATGAATGCTTTGCCTTCAAGTATGTAATTTTATTGCATGCAAGCAACGCCTGCAGAAGCCAATGCCTCAGATTCCCTGGAACTTGACTTACACACAGTTGTAATCTTCATGTGAGTGCTAGGAACTGAATCAGATCCATTGGGAACTCTTGACAGCTGAGTCGTTTCTCAAGCACCGATTTTCTCACTTTTGAAAAACATACCCTTGCAGAGAACCTTCTCAGCCACCACAGTACCTCAAGACAAAGTGTTCTGTGGCCATCAATTGACGCTTGTTCTTTGAATCCATTAGCATTGCAAAGAACACGGAAATTATAAAGGCACAGAAAGTTGAACAGAAATTAATTTGAAATAATATTATTATATTCACCAGAGTTCTTCAATTTCTCTGAGTATGTGTATAATTGGTAAATTGCCATGAGATTTTTAAACTTGTTGAAACTGGGCTCCAGGATTAAGCTTACACAAATCTTGGGCATGCTGTCACAACCACATGGGTGCCCACATACTCAAGAGTATATGGGTAGCACAAATTGGATTTGATGGGTTGGAAAAAAAATGAGAAGACAACATTGGGTGAGTAAGGGGGAGTGGGTATACATGGTATAGGACTTGGGTGAGTATCATCAAAATAATGATGGATTGAATTTTCAAATCATTAATAAGATCATTTTAAAAACATTATTCTATGAATGAGGAAGACCATCCTGCCCCAGACTCCAGCTTGTTTATTTTAAATGTTCTCT
Source organism: Bramus lutescens (assembly GCA_001685075.1). Taxonomy (NCBI): domain Eukaryota; kingdom Metazoa; phylum Chordata; class Mammalia; order Rodentia; family Cricetidae; genus Bramus; species Bramus lutescens. The sequence goes on along the minus strand of LOEQ01004857.1, from coordinate 8,119 downwards.
TAAATATCTTTAACTAGAACAGGATCAGCTACTCTCTGACATGGAAGGAAGAGTAGCAAACAGCCCATGACTTAAAATACTGTGTCCTTCAGAATCACTAGAAGACATACCATTTCCAACAGATATTACTGCTTATCCCATGCTATAAAAATGCCCACAATGGAAACAGGAAGCTGGAAGTCCATCCATAGGAAACTCAGCTGGAAAAAAGCTCAACTGGCAACTCAGACAACTCTTGCTATTTCCTCAATCGATTTCAACTGCATGTTCTTATTTCCCCAATTTGATGATGCTGCTTTTGTTTGTTATCGAAATCAGGCTACTCCAGTCACCACATCGATGTTGTAAACTCCTGATTTGATGATATTTTGCTGTCTACCTATATGATAGATGATATTTCTCTCTGTCTGCTACTTGCTATTTATTCTTTCTTCTTTGCTTGCTATGTATTCAATTAACTCATTCATAAAAGAAAGCAAAGCTATTGTGTGTAGATCATTCTTCAAACCATACAGCCCAAGTATACCTGAACATCCATCCAACATAGGAGCATACGTTAGGTTTCAGTACATCTAATCTTGCTGCTGCATAGCAGTGGTGGCTTTTCCAACATACTGCAGTAGACAGAGTGAGTGCTACTCTTAGAGATGACTGGAATAAAGCATTGTGGTGCTGTAACTTAAGGCTTATTACTCCCAAGGTTTATTTATTTTCATAATTCGACAACCTCTTTGGTCTTAACTAATTTATTTTCTATTATGTGGAAAAGAGAAAATTGACCTGACTTTCCCAAGAGTTAAAGACAAGGTACACAAGTGATGAGCTGCTAATAGACCCAAGGGTCCTTCACTCAGTAAGTGATTATTGAGTGTTTATTCTTGAGTAAATAGTATTGATCGGAGGTGAATCTGTTGTGTTGGAGGAAAAGAAAGTAGGAGGCTTAGTCAAGAGAAATGAAATCAATTAGTGAGCTTGTGTTTGAAACTAATATAGAAATCAGCAAGAACCTGCTAAAAAGCAGCAGCAAAGGATTTTGTTTTGGGGTTTCAAAAGTAAGAGGCACAATGGATGTTCAACTTAGCAGAGCTCAGGTTCTGGTAGCTGCTAGAATGGGTATACGTCACTCTCAGTTGCCCTGGCAGTGACGCTCCCTACTCATGTTGATTTTTTGCAAAGCAATATGGAAATTAATTGACAAGGCATGGTGGTGTGACATGTAGCCTGATTAACTTCGCCTCAGGGAGATCTGTAGACTGGGAACATGGGTGCCACATGTATCAAGTTCTTTGCTTCCACATTTCCTCCCTTATTCCAAACAACCCTACGTGGAAAGAATTAAAGGGAGAGCAGTCCTGTCCTCCCGCTAGTTGACAAGTGTCGGTAGCATGTTGCTTAGACTGCCTTCTCCTTAGAGAGGTTGATTCTTCCTGGAGAAGGAGAAATGGGGGCTACTTGTCTCTATCTCATGGACATGCATACATTTGCCATTGCTCCCTCATGAAAAAAAAACTGCAGAAACTTTTTCAAAAGCACAGATAAACAGTTATAAGAGAAATGACACCAGCAAGAAAATCTTAGGGGCTGAAATTATATGTAAAAGGGTGACTCAGCAGAAGCCTGGAGGCCCATTTTCTAGACATAGTAAAAGAAAGTATTTGGACCATAGTGGAAGTCAGCTGAAGAGAAGAACATGAAAGGGGATGGGGTAGTCAATGAAATATAAACCCTCAGTTGCCAAGAGCTGCTAGCGTGGGTTTCATCGCCTAGCCAGGTGCTGCCTGACAAGGCACAAGGACGTGTGAAAGCTGGAAATTATGAGCCTATTTCCACGTTGATCAAAGGTCAGAGAATTGGAATTTACAAGGTTATTGTGCTTCTACCTCAAACAAAGGCTCCACCTAGACATCAATTCACAAGAGTCCTGCTCTCATGGTTATTGTCAACAGGTGTAGCTAATTGCCAGACCTCACAGGAATAGGGAAGTAGGTCTGTTCCTACCTCAAACAAGAGTCTAAGGACCCAACTAAGTTCCAGCTCCCTTTATGGAGATAATCAGTGATTCCACCCAGGGAGTGGTTTGCCTATAGAGTGTTTTGGTCTAGAGCAAGAGCATGACTTGCTGACTTAATTTGTTCTAGCACCAGAATGTTTAACTATGAATGCAGCACGTGACTTTCAATTGGTATGTTCATTTCCTTGCATCATGCTAATGTAATCTTTTGCCTTACTCCTACCGTTTGGGGTCTAGGGTACTTTAAGCAGTTGGATATTAAACATGGAAGAATTTTCAGTACCAACTGAAAAATTCCCTTCTGAAACTATCCCATATATTTCTCCACTTTATTATTTTCATTCTCGTCTTCATATTCTTTACTATATTTCTAAATCCCCATGCCTCTACTCTGGAGAAAGGTATTTTTGTCGAGGATGGTCCCCAACAATGACACAAAAAGATTAGGCAGTGGAGTTATCCTGCCAAATCCAATAACCAGAGTATTTAGGAGAAACTCACTCCAGGAAAGTACCTACCACTTTGGTCAGATTTTAATTGTCCCAGTTGAAAATAGGAGCAGAAAACCAGGAAATACCAGCTACCATGATAAACATTCTAACATGAAATAGACTTTAAAAGAAAACTAGTAACAACAAAGAAAAATAAGAATATTAGAAAACTAGAGGAAACATCTACCACAGTCAAAGGGAGACTGCCATTCTCGGGTATTAACAGAGAAAACATTGTAGCCATTAATTGAGAAGAAGAGAGAGTTGGGATGACAAGGAGTAGGGAGATAGGGAAGCCAGAAAATGCAGGGGAAAGATAACATAGAGATAACTTAGAAGATGGTGAAGAGTGATGGCAAGAACAAACCCAGAGTCCAGACTACGTCCAGGAGTTATTTCAAAGAGAAAAAGGCAGATCTAAAAACTATAGATCAAAGTCTGTGCTTTATAGTAACTTTAAATTAGTAACTTGTAAGTTACTAAGAGATCCACAAAGCAGGGGCAGAGGGAACCTAAAGGTCAAAGACAAAAGGACAGAGAAACGTGGATATGGTTTAAGAGGCATCAGTGTGACAGATCATGGAGTGGAGGTAGAGTTAAAAAAGGGAAGAAAATCAGTTGCTTAAGTGATGTAATTCAGAATAGAGAAAAATGGTGTTAGAAAGACTATATCAGGCAGATAGGAGCTTGGGTGGAGTCTCAATGGCTTTCTTCTCTGTGTATCTTCATTCTTTAATGAATTAATTGATTTTATTTATGATTTTAATTTTTAATGGAACCAAAGTTAGGGACATCTCTGGTCTGTGTTCATGGGCCTGGTTCTATGGCTTTAATTCCGTCTGTTCATGGTCTTACTTTGTGATTGCCTACCCTGTGGGTTTTCAGCAGGAATGTTCAGTGCTAAGGGATTGCTCAGCCAGCTTCCTGTATTAGTTATGAGATGAATGTTTCCCTCCTCAAAAAGGTTATATACTGAGGTCCTAAACACAAGTTGCCTGCATTCAGGTGGAGTACCTTCAAAGCAGTTATTAAGGATTAATGAGTGTGTAAAAGTAAAGCCCTGATGTAATACATATGTGTTCTTTAAAGAGATATACCTGAGAGTTCCCAAACACAGCTTTTATTCCTTTCTCTCCTCCTCTTCTCCTCCTTTTCTCCTCCCCTCCTCCCCCTCTTCTTCCTCTTCTTCTTCTTCATTCTTCTATAACTCCTCCCCCACTCACCACACACACATGCAGAGAGGAAAGTCTACATATGAAAACACAGTGGCCCTTGACAAGTCAGGAAGAAGGCAAATTAAATCTTTCAGCGCCTCTGTCACTGATTTTTCTCTATGTTCTGGAGCTGTGGGGCATAAATATCTACTGTGTAAGCTACCCCAATCTGTGGTACTTTACGATAGTAGGCTGTATCTCCCCAGTTGTATTAGCTGATTCCCTGTACTGAATGACTCAGTCTATCTATAATCTATATCAAATATATTTATCCATCTATCATTATCTCCCTCCTTTCCAAGCTTCTTCACCCTCTCTCTTTTTATTTCATCTACATATTATCTATATGCATATATCTAGTTATCCCATTTCTCCAGCTGAGTTCTTGATGATACATCTAGGAGGAAAGGATCTATAGATTTAGTGTCATGAAGAGTCACTGTTTCCTATCCAGCACTCCTAGAGAGTCCTACTTCACAGTGCCTAAAATAATCGGGGTCAGAAAAAATAAAGAAAACAAGAGAATTAGTGGGCCAGAATAATTCAGCAGGATTAACAGCAATGGGTTACAAAAGCAGCTTGGACAATACATTGAAAGAAACAGAAACTACTAGAAAAAGTGATAGGGAGTTGGTAGTTCCAATTACAATTGAAAGGGAGTTCTGATGACAAAGTAAGTATAAGGATGGCATGGAAATATGATGATAAGCCAAGACAGGTAAGGACATACATGCTCTGCCTACCATCCTGGACATGCTTGTTTCTAAGGCAGACATTGCTAATCAACCATAACCCCTTCCTGTACATCTTGCAGTAGCAGAGAAGCTATTGTTCCACTTCTTTTCCTGGCCAGGATAACTCGAGCCGAGAAGAGCCTGGAGATAGAAACAAGGAGTTAAGAAGCATTTGGCACCCATAAAAGTTTGTTGCCTTTTCTAACATAAACAATTTTGTTTCTTTTTTTTAATGATTGTATTTTATGGGTACGGGTATTTTGCCTATGTGTGTGTGTGTGTGTGTGTGTGTGTGTGTGTGTGTGTGTTTAGTGTTTGGTGCTCAAGGAACTCAGAAGAGGACTTCAGATCCCCTGGAACTGTAGTTATGGATGGTTGTGAGCCATCATCTGGAAGCTGGAAATAAACGCTGCTCCTCTGGAAGACCAAGTGCTCTAAACCACTGAGCCATCTCTCCAGCCCGCACTTTTGTTTCTTAAATGCTCCATTTTCTCTGTGAAAGCAGCAAGGCACCAAATTTACAAAAAAAAAACATGAACAAAACTAATCATGAGCTAGAAAACATAATTTTAGTAATTGCAGTTGTAAACATAAGAGTACTATACTAAAATAAGCCTGAAAACTGGAAAACTTTACTGAAAGGTACAAACTGTCAGAACAAAGAGTTAGCATTCCATGGATTTCAAAACCCCAGAATATAAATTTTCTTCCCATAATCTATATTCTAAAGTCATTCCCAATTAATAATTATTGCTTATACTTATCAATCACTTATCTATCAGACACTCTCAGAAGGATTTTTAATTAATATACAAAGCTAATTTCAAAACTTACATAGAACATTAAATCTAAATCATCAGTCATGTCAATCTTGAAAAAGAACAGAGGGAGAAGAATTAGCTTCTTAGAACTCAATATGTATCATGTGGCCATGAAAGTAAAGACAATGCAGCCTTTGTGTCTGAATAAACAAATAAATAAACAGAACAGACACATTTAGGGGTAGAAGTTTAATGGCAAAGAACTATGACCCACACCTTCAGCATTTCTAGAAAACAAAGAGTATCATGAATACCGAGAGATCTTCAGGCAGAATGATAAACATGGAGTCCCTGGAGTGTTTCCAACACAATCATAAACCAGGAGTGTGCAGAGCAGGGTGGGCCACTGCGAGTGGGGGACACACCCTAAGAGAGGCAGGAAGTACGGCAAAATGGTAGACCACTGACTTACCACATGCAAGGTCCTGATTTTGATTCTCAGCAACACACACACACACCTAGGGAGAGAAAGCCTAATTAAGGGTCAGTGTCAATCCTGAGTAAGTTCTGGGGCATGTTTGTATGTGATTCCATCTGGAGGGAGAGATGTTAAAGCAATCAGGAACAAACAAGAAAGACAATGGGAAGCCATGCTCAGATGTACTGAGCCAGGAGCACAGTTCCTTAGAGACGTGGCCATGAGCAGAAATAAGAGAGAGAAATCAAAACCTCTAGCAGGAAGAGACACTCCTATTACTGCTCAGCATCCCTCTTCACTCCACCAATGCTTTCTTAAAAGAACTGGATTTCTTCTCTGTCAGAGAAGGCTCAGGAGATGGGCATCTCTTCCTTAAGATGTCTAATTATTTAAAAAACTCAAACTAGTTCTAAGTGGAATTCCTATGTTAATAAAACAAAACCATGAAGCCTGCATTCACAACTGATGAGCATTCTCTAAGAACCAGAAAACCACATACGACTGTAGTGAAGCTCAGTTTAGAGTTAACTGAATCTCTTCCAAGTAGCTCCTGAGGGAGCTAAAAGGACAGTTAGAAACAGAAATCCAAAGACTGGTAGAAAGAGGGAGAGGGAAGGGAAGGGAAGAGGGAGGGAGGGAGAGAGGGAGGGAGATAGGGAGTGGAGAATAGGGTATAGCAAGCAAATAAGAAAGCAAAATAACCTCACATCAAAAAAAAAAAAAGTAAGGCCCAGCATGCCCAAGCCAAAAGGAAATCCAATGGAATTTTAATAAGGGTTATTGAAGATAGGCAGGAAAAGAGCCAAGAAAATGAAATTGAGTTAAAGAAAGAAGTCAAAAGGGGTCAGACAGTGCTTAGAATGGAAGGCAATAGAATAGACATATGGCTTATGTGCCTTAGGAGGAAAACAAGGCCATGAAAATGAGTTACTGCTCAAAACTGCAACCCAAGAAACTTCACAGGCATTAGAGAAAGAAAACCTGTGAGGGAAGTGAGGTGTCTGCACACTTTGGAAGATTCGCCCAGAACAGCCAACTCCGGGATATGCACTAGTGAAAGAGTTAGACTTTAAATGCAAAGGAGAAGATTCTTGGGGAATCATGACAGAAAGAACAACATGTTTATGAGGGCGAGGAAACAAAACGAGCAAGAGGGACAGAAATAAAGCAGAGCAGCTGTGGAGAAGTGGTCTCCAGGAAGTTGTAGAAAGCCGGGTGAATGGAGGTCGGTTTAGACCCAGCCAGCCTGATAGGGTGGGTAGGACAGGCTTGGATGTGCAAGGTTTTAGGGATCAACACATACAGCTGTCCTTCTGGGGAAAGTCACACTTGACTAGGTAGCTGAAAACTGAGTAGTAAATAAACCAAATTGGCAGAGAAATGAAACAAATGAAAGTGTGTTTCAACCCTACATAACTGGGGGCGGGCGGGTATCTTTTAATATGATCTGTGCTTGGATAGCCTCAGTCTCTACAAACTTTAGAATACACACAGAACCTGCATAGTTACACACACACACACACACACACACACACACACACACTTTATACCTGTATAGTTCCCTAGTGATTTGGTTTAGGGATTTCAAAATTAACTTACATGTGTTGTGGCAGTGCACATATAAAATGTTGCCTTCTTGAAATTAATAGAGTTGTATAGAATCTCAGTGTTTTCCTTATGAAATGTACTTTGAAGTACTAAAGGGCTCAAGGGTAGGGGCCTGGAACCTTCAAGAAAGCATTTGAAACAAAATTATAGGAAGGTTTCTTGTTCCCCAAAACAGCACTGAGGAAAAGGTAACCCAAATGAAAAAAAATCACATCATGCATGCAACAAATAACAGGAAAATATATGTGAATAAATAATCAACTAATTTATAATAACAGAATATAAATTAAAGCAAGGAGATACAAAATTTTAACCCACACCCTGGCAAAACTGGAAATCTAAAACATTGGCATTTAAATGGCAAACAGTGAATCTATACTATAGTGTGGTCACTTTTGATGAGAAATGCCCTATGACCCTTAGGTGTAATCAGATTGGCTTCTGGGAATGTCCTTGAGGCATTTTCTTAATTGCTAACTGAAGTGAGAGGGTCTAGCCCACTGTAGTGATTTGAAGAAAAAAAAAAAGGCTCCCAAAGGGAGTGGTAGTATTAAGAGGTGTGGCTTTGCTGGAGTAGATGTGACCTTATTAGTGTCAATGTGGAGGTAGTGCCTTGAGATCTCTATATACTCAAGCCACACCCAATGAGACAGTTAACTTCCTGGGCCTGCAAGATGTAGAACTCTCAGCTACCTCTCCAGCAATATGTCTGCTGCATGCCACCATGTCCCATCATGATGATAGTGGACTGAACCTCTGAACTGTAAGCCACCTAATTAAATATTTTTCTTTATAAGAGTTGCCATGGTCATGGTGTCTCTT
>LOEQ01004856.1:86002-103819 GCA_001685075.1 Bramus lutescens | reverse complement strand
GGCTGGCCTATCAAAAGGCCAAGGCAATTTCTTTATTAACCAATGAAAGTACCACATAGACAGATGACCCACCTCCATCAGGTGATCCTAGTGAGGACCCCTAGAATGAAGGAAAAGTAATGTCAACTGGCCATCTCTTGTTGCCAGGTGAGGCTTCCAGAGGCAGGACTGGGTTACTTTCAATTGAGTTGTTTGTCAAGGGAGTCCCATGGAAATCCCCAGTTATCTCAAATGTTTGTTAAAGGATTATTCTCTGTAAACTGACAGTGGGATCCCATTGCCAAAGACAACACCCACACAACTCATTGAAAATGAAGAATTCAAGCTCGTGCCTTCTATTTCATGGAGTCTTCTCCCTTACATTCTATTCTCTTTGTGTGGTACTCTGAAGGCTGCAGAAATAAAAATGTGGACCATAACCCAGCCACAAAACCTTTGATCTATAATCTGTCCTTCCTTCAAAATATGCTACGGCACAGAATTTAACGAAGTAGCCAACCAATGTCTGATTTGACCTAAGGCCCATTCCACTAGAAGGAGCTTTACCTGACACTGCTGGTGTAACCAAGAACCAAAGACTAGATAATTCAGAGGCCTAGGGAAAAACCAAACACTACTGTTTAAAATAAATAAATAAATAAATAAATAAATAAATAAATACTCCTAATGATATTCTGCTACTTTTCATAGATCGGTGCCTTATTTAGCCATCCTCAGAGAGGCTTCCTCTGACAGCAGATGGGAATAGATGCAGAGAACCACAGCCAGAGTTTATGCAGAAAGGGAGTCTAAGTGTGAGGCCTACATCAAATCCTTCCCCTCAGAGCTCAGGGAATCCTGCAGAAGAGGAGATGGAAAGATTGTATGAGTCTGAGGGGATAGAAGCCACCAGGAGAACATGGTCTTCTGAATCAAGTAGGCAAGGCTCGCATGCACTCCTAGAGACTGAAGCAGCAAGCACAGGGCCTAGATGGGTCTGCACCAGGTCCTCTGTGTACGTTTTACAGTGGTTAGCTGAGTCTTTTTTGGGACTCTTGACTGAGAAAACAGGCGGGTCTCTGACTCTTATGCCTGCTCTTGGGACTCTTTTTCTCCTGCTGGTTGCTGTGCCAACTTTGATATGATATCTTTTGCTTGATCTTATTATATTTTATTTTGTCACATTTGATTATTATCTCTCAGAAGCCTGTTCTTTTCTAATGAGAAACAGAAAGGGAATGGATCTGGAAGGGAGCGATGGGGAAGTGAGGAGGAACTGGGAGTTGTGGAGGAAGGTAAAACTACAATCAGAATATAATGTATGAGAAATAATAATATTTCAATAAAGGGGGCAAAGAAAACAAACAAATGAAAAACAAAATAAGTGTGACATATGTTCAGGAGCCCTGAGGGTATTGGAAACTTGAGTATCTAAGAAATATAACATGAACAAGGCAGCTTGCATAGCCAGTCTTTGTGGATGCTTTAAAATACATGTTTCCAGAGTTCTTTTCTAAAGCATTTTTAATAAGCTGCCAAATAAGCAGCCTCAGTAGACCATCACACTCACCATTGCTTCATCCTCCCCCTCTGCCTGTCTGCAACCTCACCAGTAAGGAAATTATTGACGATGCATAGTGAAACATGGATCACCATGAGTTCAAGTTCAGTTTGAGCTACATAATAAATTCTAGGCTAGTTTTGGTTATGGAGTAAAACCCTCTCTCCAAAACCTAGTAAGGGCAATTAAAGTCGGCATTTCCAAGCAATTTTTCTGTTTTCATCATTGGAATTAGTGTGAATTGCTACAACCCATCTTTGTTCATGTGTGTAGGTTTTCTGGAAATTGCAAAGGAAATGTAGAATAAGACATAAACTAAAAACCCATGAAGGAAGCCTCGTATTGCCTCTGTAGATTGTTTCTACCTAATGTGTCTGTTTTTTTTTTAAGAAAGGAACATAGTTTATAGTTTGTTATTAGCACAATCAAGGAAAAAAATCAGAAGTTCAAATTTTCGAGAATAAAAAGAATAAACAGTTTTTAAAGTTAACTGTAAGTAGTCTGGGGAGGAGAAAAGACCAATGAGCTGCCTGCTGCTAAGGCAATGCCCACTCAGCTACTGAGAGACACAAGTCAAACACAAAGCAAGATACGCAAAGAAGAAAGCGCTGCTAGGAAGAGCTCTCCTTCTGGACTTTTGTAGGATTATGGCAAACCAAGGAGTTAATGATGATCACACTGGAGTGCACATGAGGCAATTATTTATGCTTTTGCCCTAAACTGTAATCTTACATCTCTGTTGCTCATGGGTTCTATGTCATATAAAATGACAGTGTAGAGAGAGGCAGCGACAAAATTAGGGAGGCAGAAGATGAGCATTAGAAATCCTAAAGAATCCTCAAAGATTTATGCCTGTCTTCCCAGAACAACAGTACCAATAGGCATTATCACATCTGATGGCACGGGATCTGGGTGGCAGAATTATCTTTTTCATCATAAAGTGTCAAAAAGATGTATTCAGGGGGACTTGTGTTGCATGAGAATGTGATTATCTGAGTTCTCTCTCTTTCTCTCTCTCTGATCCCTCTAAAATTAATTAAACTTAACTTTTAATATTATTAGAGATGACTAACCGGTGTTAAGGAGGAATTAAGGCTGGAAGTTGTCTACATAATCTTTGGTAAACACTCATGCACATGCATCTGTTCATACATGGGTGAGGACATGTAAGCACATGTTAAAACATTTATATGTGGTTTTCCATAGATGTGTTCTAAAATTATGTCCAATAAGCATAGATAGTTAGCATCTCATAGTTTATATGCATGATATTACAGTTTATGTGGTCATGAGTTCATTTTATCAGCCTACCATGACATCATATTTACAAGGACAAGTCATTTATTTTAATTTTGTGGCTCTTAAGTGAGACTCAGATGCTAAGTCAAGTTCCACAATAAAAACTCCCAAACTAAAAGGGCTGGACTGAAACAGATTCTCCATGAACAGGCTGATGCTTTCACAGAGGAGGATCTATTGTAAGAACGCATTAGGAAAGCGATTCCCATAGGAAGAGGAATTTTATTGACTTAATGGACTTAATGCGCTGTATGTGTGACAATCATTTGTCGTCTTGCGGCCAGAGCTAGATTTACGTAGACAGTAAGAGGAAAGACCCATGGTTAAAATGAGTTCCTCACACATGTTGCAGAGAGAATGGACATTGGGGTTAAGAATAATGTTACTGTCTTAGTTTGCTTTCTGACACTGTGATACAACACAGACCAAAACCATCTTGGGGAGGAAAAGCATGATTTGACTTCCGTGTCTTTGTCACAGTTTGTCTTTAAGGGAAGTCAGGACAGGAAATCTAGGCAGGAGCCTGAATGCCAAAACTGAAGGAGACTACTGAGGAACATGGCTTTCTGGCTTATATAACCCGGGGCCCCCGTCCGTGAAATGACACGTCCCACAGTTGGCTGGGTCTTCCCAAATCAAATATTAGCCAAGAACATATGCCCCAGGCTTGTCTACAGGCTAATTTGATGGAGGTATTTTTCTCAACTGAGGCAAATTCTTCCCTGATGATTCTAGCTCGTGTCAAGTTGACCAAAAAAAAAAAAATGTTTAAAAAAGTGAAGGCAAAACATGGGAATGGAAGCAAAGAAGCTTACGATTTGTTATAAGCTGACAAAGAGAACACGTAAAGGGCAGGCTCTGAGAAGCAAGACGAGTGTTGCCTGGCTGGCTGACTGGATTTCTGCAACCCACCCTGGGGACATATGCTGAGCATTACTGCTTTTGAAAATATTCTCAATCCTGATGAAGCTAATTGTAACAAAGTAGGTGAAGATGTCTCCTAAGAAAGCCTCTACCTGTTTCAGTGAAGAGACCTCCAGGCTCTCCTGTGAACAGAGAGTTAAATAGGAGGTAGCCCAGTAAGAACCAAGGGCGCTCAGTATAATTCACAGCACATGAGGCACTTGTGTGGTGGGATGCGAGCAACGCCAGACAGTGACTCGCAGCTAGCATTCAGTCGGTACCTAGCAAAGCCAGAGTCAGAGATGAACATGGGGACTTCAACCACTGCTAACTGAATGGGAATTGCATGAACAATTCATGATTGGGCCAGGGAGACAGGCATCAGGTAGAAAGGCTATCCAATGGCGTAGCCCGTGAGAGCCCAGGAAGGTAATGAATTGTAGGAAGTGGAGGAAGACTTGAATGAGCGAAGTTCTGAGTGAATGTGTACTTTGACATGAGCATGGTCTGCCAAAAACTCCAAGACCAACTGACCCATGGGACAATTTGGCAAAGCCGTTATCATATGGACCAGGCTCAAGAGGAATAGTAAAGCATTCCTTGGTAGTCCAAACATGAGTGCTTATGCACAATTGATCAGTGTGTGCAAAGTATAGCAAATATGACTTTCCTCCCAGACGTTTGCAGCCTGAGACTGCTGGTCTACTGAGCCATCCTACCAAAACTAGATAGTCCTACCCCCCCCTTCGCTGTACCTAAGAAACACCCTGAGGTTCTGAATTGTGGCGGTAGCATTAGCAGAACCCCAGCTTTACTGTATGTGTGTCTGTGTGTCTGTCTTTTATTCATTCCCTCATTGCCATGGCCAGGGTTTCAGGATCCAGACCATGCAGGATAAGGAAACTAATCATATCACAATTACCCAATCTTTGTCCAGTTTCTTCTGTTGCTCAATAAAAACCCATACAAGAAAGTCCTATATCTTCCCCCTCCATTGGAGAGCCTTCTCACTCCTAGAAGTTACCCCACTTTTCCTTAACAAATCTTGACTTCCAGGATTGTCCATATCTTTCATCTTCACTGATATAAGACAATAAACCTGCTGCCATTGTTTCAGCTCAGTCTTTGGTGATTACAAATGTTTGGCACCTTGGGACTGTAGGTCATTGTACAACTGGGCCCTGATGCACTCAAAGCCCCTCATCAGTATTACATCTCAAGGGCATTCATTTAGGTATTTCGTCCGGGTAAGCTTCAAAGGTTATTAGAACTAATCATTAGGATTAGTTCCAAGAAAAATGGAGGAAACTTTGCCTTCAATGTAAGTTTTTGAAAAGATCAGGTACCAGAACAAGCAATAAGTGTTCAGAACACATGTCTTTGTTATTTGGAATTGTGTAGTGTATATATGATGGCTAAAATGAGGATGGAAAACACCACAGCAAGGACTCCACCTTGTTTACAAGGACTTGAGCATAGGACTGAATATGCAAATATGTGTGTGTGTGTATCAGTCTGGTTTAATGTCATCTGTGATCCTGCAGTTGTCTGGATCTCCTAAGTAATCAAAGGAGAATAAATCTAATAAAGGGAACATAAGACATAATGGTTAATAAAAGAAAGATTAAAATACCATTAATGGTATAATAAGATTTAAATGTAATCCTTTTATTTTTCTTTTGAGACAGGGTCTCACCATATAGCCCTGGATAACCTGGAAATCACTAAATAAACCATACTGGCCTTTGACTCAAGTAGATCTGCCTGCCCCTGCCTCCTAAGAGCAAGGATTAAAGACATGTACCACCACGCCCAGGGGAAATGCATCTTTTCAGAGCCAGAAGTTATTCCTGATGGGTTGGTTGTCTGCACCTTTTCATAAAGAAGATGCAGTACCTCCTCAGATGAGATCTAGCATTAGCAATGATGGAAGGTTGGCAAGAATGGCTGCTCCTCAGAAAACTCTTTATCCAATAGCCTGGAAATGTGATAAGTGGAAATGGTAAAATAGCCCAGCATTCTAGGTTTACATAAAGGTGTAGCACAACCTCACAGCATGGCCTCACTCTACATGAAGAAACCAGCATGCTGTTGCCAAATAATTCTTCTATACTTGACATCATTCTACTAAACTACCCTAAAGTTCCAAGTGTGTTTACTTAGGTGAAAACTCCAAAGTGATTTGAGGGTCAATTTGTGGAGCAGATAATTGGATCATTAAACAACTGTCTAATGTAATTAGCAGGAAAACTCAATTAAGGGGGCTATGAAATGGATAATCTGATCACTTTATCCATTTGCAGTTAAACTGAGTAGGCCATGTAGCCCGCATTTTTATTGCTCAATGATTGACCATTAAGACAAGTAATGAAAATTGGATTTACCTGTGGAGATTATAATATAAATTAGCTATAAAGTTTTTAGATAGTGACCTACCCCCAAAAATACAGGTCCTAGGGGTTTTCTTCCACATTACTTTTCCCATATTGTAAAACGTGTAAATCACACGTTAAAACGGAGCTGGCAGAGATCTAAACCTTAGCTTCCCAGTTGCAGGGCTGTTCACTTATGGTGCAGATGCCAGGAGACAGAAGAATCTGGAGCCCGAGAGCTGGAGGTCAGTCTTGGCTACAGCATGGAACCATGGTCCAGACAGTCAGCACATTAAGGCTCAATTTCTGACTCCCCGGTGATGTTTTAGTGTTTTATTTAATATTCATGCATGTATACAATGTATTTTGATTAAATCCACTCCCCATTCTCCCCAACCCAATTCCTCTCCTATCTTCTATTCCCCCACCATTTTCCTCCCAACTTCCTGTACTCTATTTTTTGTCTGTAATACCCCTTGAGTCCAATTATTACTGCTTGTGTGTGCATGGGTGTGGGACCATCTATGAGTGTCGTGTCCTGTCAGGACCCAAATCCCTGAAGACAAATAACTTTCCCTCTCCGGCTGCCATCAATTGCCAATATCTCCTCAGAAAGGGGTGCAACTTCAGGAGCCCCTTCGTTATCCATGCTAGTATCTTGGTTGACTTGATCTTGTACATGAGTTCGTGTGGTCAATTGTGCTGTCATATCCGGCAAATACTGCTTTACTGAGATACCTGTAATACTTACTCTATAGCTCTTATGATATTCCTATAGCTCCTCAACAATCTCCCAGGCCTTTCAGGAGTGCAGTGTTAATAACAATCTTGCAGGACAGTTAGAGAAACACAGGCAGGGAGAGGACAGGAAATGGCTTTGTAAGAGGGCTCCCTCCTTTCTCATGAGACAGGCATCAGAGAGGAAAAGGCCTGACATGGGGCAAGATTAAAAAAATGGAATACCTGGGTGTCTTATAAAATTCCTAACCCAACGCTCCCTGGGTGGACTCTGTTGGGAGATAACAGCCTGCTTCAATAAAGATCTGTTTCCTTCGCCCACGCTGCCTACCCTCCTTTCTGCTGCTTCTGTCTTTCCCATACCCTGCTTTATTGCCTCTTTCAGGCAGTTCTTAGCCCGTTCCATAGAATGAATTCAGCTCATACCCACATCCCCATTTTATTTCCCCATTTAGCTGAGTCCTCCACGGTCTCATTCTCTGAACTTCGACAGGTTGTGAGCCTCGGCATTTGCTACCATCTAGTGCAAAACGAAGCTTCCCTGATGAGGGCTACGAGAGGCGCTAGTGCATTGGGATGAAGATAGGAATTGAGTGGGCATTTTATTGCCGTGTCCATCTAGCAGAAAACTAGTATTGCGTTCTCCCCTAGAGCCTATGAGTTAGGCAGCTTTTACCACAGTTAACAGTAACGGTTATCCCAGTTAATGGCTCCCATCTTGTAGAACAAGCTGTAAATCCAATCAGAAAGAAGTTGATTCCTCCCATGGCGTCCATTCCAATGGACAGATCTTGCCTTGTCGGTTGTTGTTGTAACTCACAGGGTTCACAGCTGGCTGAGACTGTGAATTACTTTTCAGCCATGGTAACATTTATAGAACCTTCCAGCACTATGAAAGGTAGCCAGTAGGGACGAATCTTTTAGACCAACATCAGCTTGATGTCTCCATGTCCTGTAACCCATATATGTGGTGTCTTTGACTTTTTTTAAATCAAGTTCTTGAGGGTGGCTAAGAACAATCAATGCCTGTAACGTTTGGAGGAATCTATGGACCATCATTAACCACAAGAAAAGAAGCAACCCATAACAGGCACCAGGCTTTTTGTTTGATAGCCTATGATGTTTGGGGAGGCATTGTCTCCTTGAGAGAGTAATTCCATTTAAGCCCCCTTTTATGTACTGTATATGTGCACAGTATTGGGTTTCTCTATGGCATTTTTCAAAGGTCTTTAATATTGGCTTCTCTTCCTCATACTCCCTCCTCCAGCTTGCTCTCTCTCTCACCCTTACTCATTTAACTTATCCTGATTTATTATTTCCCTTTACTCCTTCTCACCACCTATATTCCAATACTAAATTCAAGAACAAATTTCAGGGAAAAGAAAATTAAACATATTGATGATATCCTGCTGTTCCAAGTATTTATATTTGTAGAAACAATTTATTATTCACAATAGTATATAATGGAAAATATTATCTCAATAGTCTAGAAAAAGATTTCAGGCAAAAAACAAAAACTGTGGAATAAGTTTAAAACTTGCATTCTAGTCAGGAGCAACATCTCTTGCCACAGAGTCTAAAAGTTTGTTTTTCAATGGAAACAAGTTACCTTTTTGAATGACATGTGATCAGTATAAAAAAGTCCCATACAAGTAAAGCTAAAGCATCCCATGATTGCCAATTTCACACACACACACACACACACACACACACACACACACACACACTCATCATCATCATATCATCATCATGCAATAACCCTGACAGGGTACTCTTGCTCAACTTTTTTTTTGAGGGAGGAATTCCAAGACAGGGTTTCATTGTGGGTTTTTGAGCCTGTCCTGTATTTAGCTCTTGAAGACCAGGCTGGCCTCGAAATCACAGAGATCCACCTGCCTCTGCCTCCCAAGTGNACACACACACACACACACACACACACACACACACACACACACTCATCATCATCATATCATCATCATGCAATAACCCTGACAGGGTACTCTTGCTCAACTTTTTTTTTGAGGGAGGAATTCCAAGACAGGGTTTCATTGTGGGTTTTTGAGCCTGTCCTGTATTTAGCTCTTGAAGACCAGGCTGGCCTCGAAATCACAGAGATCCACCTGCCTCTGCCTCCCAAGTGCTAGGATTAAAGGTGTGCGCTGTCACAGCCCAGCCTTTCTCAACATTTTTAACTGTTATAATAAATGCCCTTACTAAGACTATACAGAAAAGAAATATTTTCTATACTTCAAGGTTTTCATTTATAGTGTTTGAAAACAATCTTGTATTACTCGGTGTATTTAAATTACAGTTCTCCAAAACTGAAGATGTATGGAAAAAACATTTAGAAACCTACTACTCTGTAAGCCAATTTAAAAAATAGAAGTTTTTGCCATTCCTCCTGGTTGTCCACCAAAACTGGATGACAACACCCAATATATGGCTAAAGATATCATACACCTGTGTTATAAGGTATAGAGAAATCAAGTTGGAACTGAGCAAGAAATTTCCACCCTGCTGGCTTTCTTTCATAGTGTTAGATGATTGCAGGCTGCTGGGGTAAAATGTGTCTGTGGTTGTACCTGTAAACTGGAATGCTGATCTGCCGGGCAAGAATGCACAACAGGTGCAATAGGGTGTCACAGCTGCCAGAGGATAACCAACTACTACTCTCAGCTGGCATCTGAAGTCCACCCCACAAGAGGAAATACAAGCCCAGTACTATAAGCCTGATTTTTAGAAATCCATGGTTGAAGAGATCGTAGACTTTAGCAGGCTTTCTTGGATTACCTCTCACCAGCTCCCAAATCAATATATGGAGACTTGTTATCAATTATGAATTATGAATGCTCAGCCTTGTCTTATGCTTGTCCCACTAGCTCTCGTGACTTAATTTTTTCCATTCAAAAATTTACACTTCCTCCCCTCCTCCCATTCCCCTCCCACACTCCCACTCACCCTCCTCCCTCCCCCTCCCTCCTTAAGAGAGGGCAGGGAATCCTGNATGGCTTCTCAGTCAGCCCCCTTGTCAGCCACATTCAGAGAGTCCGGTTTGATCGCATGCTCATTCAGTCCTGGTCCAGATGGATTAATTTAACCTGTTTCACTTCATCTACATTTTGACTTGGGAATTTTTACCTTCCAGTCTATAGTCCTACTTTAAATGCATCCTCTATGCCTGGCTGACTGGCCCTGGGTGTCTCCCTCTCCTTCTTACTTGCTCTCTTCTCCTTTCTCTCCCTTGAGCCTAGATTCCTTATCCTGCTTATTCTCTCTGCCTGCCAGCCCTGCCTATCCCTCTGTTGCCTAGCTATTGGCCATTCAGCTTCTTATTAGATTATTCAGACGCCTTGGGTAAACAGCAACACATATTTACATCACTAAACAAATGCAACATAAGCAAATGTAAAACATCTTAACATAGTTAAAGTCATATTCCACAACATTTCCTCCTTTTTGTCTAAATGAAAAGGAAGGGTTTTAACTTTAATATAATAAAACTATATTCAATAAGAACAGCTATCAAATAAGAATTACATTTAAAGTCCCACTGAGTGCAAGGCAACGCTGCAATAAATAAACATTGCATTGATATTTTGAATTATCCCAAATTACTCTATTTTCCACAAAGATTATAGCATGTAAAGCTAAGTTTATATGGTGGTTGCAAGCAAGATGGTGAATAGGTCAGCATGTTTTATCATAATTATGTGTTCGTGGTACTTCACCGGAACATTATAGAGCTGTGGCTTTTCTCTAACTTAAGAATGAGGCTAAGTTTATTTAAGGGAAATCTATGAGTCTGTTTGATGACAATGTTTGAGTGTATCAAATGTAGAGGATGCATGAATATGATAAAAACATGAAGATTCTAAACAGAAAACTGAAGTCATGGAAAGCCATAGAGCTCTACAGCTTTCAATGCTTAACTAGGTCGTGCGACCCTGGTAAAACCACCACAGAGAGCATGCTGAAGAAAGCACCCAATGTCTTACAGAATTCACATCCACGAATCTCATCCAGTAAGTTTCAAGAAAACTGAGGAATTTTTTTACATAGATTTCCACATTTACTTCTCTTCAGCAAAACTTTAGTTTCCAAGAAATCAACACCTGTTTCTGAATCCTCATAAAAATAGGTAGAGGTAAAGGAGACACATGACACACTTCCAGTGTTGCTTCTAACATCCTACAAACTGTGTAATCTTTTCTGCATTTAGGCAGGGCTTTGTACTTGAGTCTGTGGGTTTTTTGTTATGATTTTGTACCAATTGTGAAAATTAGGACAATCAATAAGGAGGTTTCAGGCCTGGAAGAGGCTAATTCTCCTTCTCCCAGGAGTTGATAGTAGTCTGTAGTTCTTTGTCTACAGGTGGGACCCTTAAGATTTTTTCTCCTTCCGTGTTAACATGATCTTACAAATCTTTCCACCCTCGAGCCAGGCAATGTTGGCACACAACTTTGATACCAACACTTGGGAGGCAGAAGCAGGCGAATCTCTGTGAGTTCAAGGCCAGCCTGGTTTACAAGAGCTAGTTTCAGGAAAGACTCTAAAGCTACAGAGAAACCCTGTCCTGGAAAAAAATCTTCGCGCCCTCTTTCCACAGTGTTCCTTGAACAATAGATGCAGGAGCTATGATGTAGTGTATCCACTGAGGCTGGGATTCCCCAAAATCTGTTTATCTCTGCATTGTGTCCAGTTGTGTTTTTCTCTGATAGGGTCCATTTGATGAGGGGTGAGAGCTCCATTTATCTGTGAGTATAAGGATAAGATTAAGATTGCAGTAAGAAATTATGCAGGGCTGACAATGTTGCAATAACAGATTCTTTTGTAAGGTCCCTTGACTTCACTAGCCCTGAGAAACTTGCTAGATTTGCAGTACCTTCTCCAATGCAGACTGGTCAGCATTAAAACCATATACACACCAAGAAAAGCAGACTCCGCAGGTTATATTTAAATATATCTGTGCATACACACATGTACATGCATGTATAGAAAAAACATACATACATGTGTGTGAATGTAACAATAATAGTCAAAGAAAAAGAGGCCATAAAATTGAGAGTGAGGTCATGGTAGGGGTTTGAGGAAGGGTAGCTGGGAGGGGCAAGAGGGAAGAGAGGGGAAATTATGTAATTCTATTTCTATTTGAAAACATTCAATGTGTCACTATGAGTTTTAGTAGTGAGAATTTAGTATGAATTTCAATGGAAATATGAAGTCCACCAAACAAGAAATCTAGTAAAATACTATCACCCTTAAGAAAGAAGGCAATGAGGAATTGCCTATCACCAGCCTCACTGACATGAAATTCCTTCTAGACACCTAATGATAGCTATTAAAGCCACAGATGGAATTCTGTGTCGTGCTAGCACGTACATATGCTATTTGACCCTAAGGAGTTGAATTAATGTAGACCATCTGCATGTTCTCTCATCAGTCAATAAGCATGCTGAACATTCGCTAAGTGTTAAGCAATATGTTTAAAATTATTTCCCATTGGGAACTCAGAGTTCATCAAGGGCAGAGATTTCATAAATAAATGCATGTTTATTTGCTTCGTGACAAAAAAAAAACAATCTACCTTTGAATTGCTTTTATTTTTAATTTTATTTTTATTGAGAATTTCATACATGAATACAATGTATTTTGATCAAATCCAAACTCTATTACCTCTTCTCCAATTGCTTGGTCATCGCTACAAGACAGAACTCACGTCCAGCACCACAAATTGAGGAAAAAGCTTGTAGCTTTATAGAGGAAAAAGCTTGTAGCTTTATAGAGGGAAAATAAGAGACTGTGGAGTGCTCAGCCCTTTAGGGACATCACTATCATAACCGCCCACCAAGATTCAGGAGTCATCTTAGAAGGGGTAGAAAGGCTGTAGGATCTATATGTAGTGAGTTACTGCAATACGACAGTGCTTTCCTGACATGCCAAGGCCCTTGTATACATGAAATCACAGAGGCAATGACTTCATGCACAAACTCAGGTTAGATCACGACACTCCCTGCTTTTGACTGCTGGGAGCTGCTGTTATATTATGAATCCCAGACATTAATCCATCAAGTTTGATGCTTCAAGGCCAATCAATCACTCCCAAAATGTGTCATCTGTCAGACAATCCCCCAGTACAAAACCCCAGCATAGATGAGAGAGGCAGTCAAAAAGTCCCACCCCTGGAAGAGGATGCTTTGGCAATTGATGACTTCTGGGAAGGGAGAATCATTTTTCTTCAGGGATGTAGGCCCTGAGCGGGTACCCATGCTCCAGTAGATAGTACCACATCCATGTACATGCAGCAACACTAAGCAGACTCAAGTGGGTTTGTTTGAAGTGCATTTCTTTTAAAAGGTAGAGATGTCTGAGTTGAGTTTGAAAGACTTTCCAAGATTCCCTAAACTTGTGCAAAGGCTTAATAAACTCAACATTCTGAAAACAAGAACATCTGGATAGTTCAAACTCAGAAGGCATGAGGATGATGAAAGAGATAAGAGGAAGAACTTAGTCCTATAACTCATAGAGAATTAAGGAAAATGTGGGACAGGAGAGATAGCACAGTGGTTAAGAGCACTTGCTATTCTTTCAGAGGGCCGGTATTTGGTACCAACAGGCAGCTACAACCATCTTCAACTACAGTTCCAGGGACCCAATTTCCTCTTCTGGCCCCTTTAAGCCCTGCACATAAATGGCACACATACACACATGCAAGCAAACACTCATACATGTAAAATAAATCTTTAAAAGATTTCAGGTAAACCAAAATGTGAGATGGGAAAATAGCATGATTTTTTTTTAGAGAAATGACTTGTGGGAATGAGATGCTGCCTTCCGATTAGTTGAAGACTGAGGGTGGAAAATGCATGCCAGGCTGTGAGAAGAATCGTCTCAGAGGATTCCAGGAAATTGTAATGGGGCAGCTTCAAGTGGTGCCCTACACATACCTCTCCCCATAAGCACTTTCTTCTAGCTTTGTAAGTCTACACAGAAGAGATTTAAAACTAAACACAGCACCAATTCAGCTCTTTCCCCATTGCCTGTTAATGTCAGGATTTCCCACCTACAAACTGTCACCTTATTTTTCTGCTTATTTTACATATACACCAAAAAAAGTTCATCAAAAGCCAATGTTGCCCCAAATATATCAGTCTTCTTTGCTTTCTCTTCATTTGGTAACAGAACATAAAAATACTGACTGTAAGCACATCTGTCTAAAGTTTGCTCTCCTTGTGGTCATTGCAGCTAGATGTAGCTACCTATCTAAACCTGAACAACTGAAAAGTATTTCTTTTAGTAGTTGGAATGGGTTCTTCCGCCCTCCACCTTCCTGGTGCCTGAAATACACACATGATGGATGGTACTGAAACATCAATACCAGGTCCAGAGATGATATTAAGGATGATGTCTCATGGTTTGAAATTGAAATATTCCCTGCAAGCTCATCTACTGGGGGATTGTCTGACAGATGGCACATATTTGGGGAGTGATTGATTGGCATTGAAGCATCAAACCTGATGGATTAATCCCTGGGTGGATTCATAATATAGCAGCAGCACTGGGAGCAGTCAAAAGCAGGTGGACTTAACTGAAGAAAGTACTACTGGGAATGTGGTCTAGATGGTCTCTGCCATCTCCTTTTCCTATCTCTGTGTGTGTGTGTCTGTCTGCCCCCTCCCTTTTCTCTCCCTCAACATAAATATTCTGCCTCACAGCAGCGTGGAAACAATGCATCAAAGATTGACTTTATATTGAAACCTCCAACACAAGTAAGTAAAAGTCAAAACTTTTCCCCCCTCACTGTTTCCTATTGACTGTTGCTGAGGTGAAAACCTAGCATAATATCAGTGCAGAAGCCACAAAGAAGGCCATCTGTGTCTGACAGAGCCAGCTAACACACCAGCCTCTTAAGGCTTGCCTCATACATTAACAAGAAAGCATCTTTTCTGTTTATCCTTTCTTATGTAATTTCAGACTTTTAGACATCACTTCAGGACCCAATATTGGTGCTCCAGTCCCAGCCACCATACTGTGTATTATTGGCTGATATGGATGCTTTCTTTTAAAAGTCACTGGACAAAGGACCTTACTCCTGTTTCTGTTTAACCACTTTGAACCTCAGTTTTCCATCTGTAAAAATGGGGGTATAATTGTTGTGAGAATTAGAAAAGGCAGTGAGTATGAAACCCTCCACTCCACGCAAAGGTCCTACATGCCACAACTCCTCAGTATAAGCTACCATTGCATAGCAGGGTAGAGTGGACCTGCAAATCGCACTCACTTCTGCTGGACCACTCCAAGATAACGCAGCGACTCTTGATTCCAGCCCTTCACACCCCCACATCTTCAAGCCGTTCTTCCTCGTTGACCAGATGAAGCTTTTCCGCATGGCTTCTTCCTTGGCTATTTTTAGGGAAAAAGGACAATAAAAATCAAGTGTCCAGAACGAGATCACTGTCCTTTCTTTCAGTGTTTTCTGTCAACAAGGTGTCCTAACATCAATCCATCTGAACCCTAAATACTCCCTCAGCAGAATTCCCTGATGATTCCACGCTGTCTTAACAAGTCAAGCGCCCTTTCTTCATTAGCTGTCTTCTGCATCCGCATGGAGCTACTTAAGGTCCAACCTGTTACTAATGTTCCCTTCCTTACAGTTACACATAGTTGCATAATCAGAAAACACATTCTTCCCCTAGCTATCTTCTGGGCTCAGACATGATGCCCTATATAATATTGGTTTCAATATCCCTGCTAAATGTATCTGTCCCTAGGCTCTTTTTAAAATTAACACTTAAAACTCTGGCAGTTCCCTTCCAGGTTTGCAGGATGCTCTTCAGCACTCTCATGCCCCCTCCTGATACGCAAATCACCAGGTAACAAGGCTCAGTTCAGACTGTTCCATGCTCGCCCACCCCTCCCCTGTTCCTGGCTCACCCAGCCCTCTGCTGTTCCTTGTTCACCTACCCCTCCCTTGTTCCTGGATCACCCACCTCTCCCCTGTTCCTGGCTCACCCACCTGTTCCCTGTTTCTGGCTCATACACCCCTTCCTTTTTTGCAGAAAAGAAACTTCTCCCTCGTTCTAGCTGGGTCAAAGAACCATGGGACAAAATCAGTTGTGACAGTTCCCCCATAAGGAGGTCTCCTGCCTCTTCAGGTTCCTCCCAGATCTGCACATATATCATCTTGCCAAGACCTCCGATTCCAAAACTGCCCTAGTTCACCCTAGTACGTATCTACACAGTAAATGTAAAACCATAAATGAATGCCAAACCAATAAATTCAATTCAGTTCATCCTTTTGGGGGGAAGCTGGGATTTAAGGTGGTAGGTTGGGGACTGTGAAGTTCACTTTCCCTGTCTAACCTCTTACTCACTTTACCTCCAATCAGCACCCCTTGCTACTCTGTTAGCCAGCCACCCTTCTCATGCTATCCCCTGCACCCTGCCTCTTCTTGGTCATATGAGTTCACTTACCAAACGAAAATGATTTGCTCTAAGAAAAAAGTGCAGATGCTGGCCCTAGGAAGTTGAGATCTGAATGGAAACTTGGAAAAATGGGGCTGGCCTCTGGATATAGACGGAGAGAAAAAAATCCATCTAGTCCACCATATCATGATGGCTCCTACCTGGGTCCCTGAGATAGAAACTGGGATGGACAGTCTCCTCCAGGGATAACTTTGAATCCAACTGTTTCCTTCCACTAATTTAAATCTCCTAAGTTTTAGCAGAATATGGACTTCAGATTATAGCACAATCATACTGTACGTTTAATAAGTAGTTCTTATTTAATACCTTATCTCTTTTACTTGAGTTTTTCAGGGTTCCAAAGTCAACTGTAAGTAGTTTGTACAAGCATTTATTTATGTGAGCATGTGTGGGCATGTGTGCATGTATATATGTGGGTGAGTGCACATGTGCCAGAACATGCATAAGGAAGTCAGAGGAGAACTTGTGAAAATAATTTCCTTCCTTCCCCATGCAGGGTCTGAAAATCAAATTGAAACTCGGGTTATCAGACTGGGCATCAAGCACCTTTACCTGCAGAGTCATATTGCTGGTCATTTTCTGATGTTTTTCTTGGTTCCTGTGTCACAGAGTGAATAATTTAAGGTCTTCTTGGTGCTATGATTCCCTAATATGTCTCCAGGCAGCTACAGCCACACTCTTCTTCAGCACAGGATAAATGTCTACCATTAAGGTCACTAGAGAGTTTCTAAATGAAGCACTTAGGTCTCAATATCCAAAGCCAGCTTGATTAAAGACCACCGCGCTTGGGAATGTAAGAGTGCTAGCATTAGATGAGAGGTGGCTCTGATAAGGGTTTTCTGAAATGTTAAGGCCACAACATTAAGGCCACCAGTAACAAGGACAGACAGCATGGACTGGTGTCCACAGTGTCTTCTGCATGAGGACCCGTCCAATGTGAGAATCAGATGCTGGTATGAGCCTGGGGCAGCACATACTAGATATCCACAGGCAAGAACTTGTCTAGTAGCTTCAGTACTAGACAAGTTCTTGATAAAAAAATATAGAGCAGTGCATTTTATATTTTTCTTCATTTAACCATCTAAGCAAACAGAAACAGAGTGGTAAGTGATCTAAACGACCAAATGATTGTCAAGGACCCGTAAGAAATTACAGCGCTCACCACATTCGGAGCTGTATGGGACCATAATAGTACAGAGTCCTTCAATTACGGAGAACAAAATAGAATCTGATTGAAAGTATAAATTATATGTTCACACCAGCACTGACTAAAATGCACTATGAAGCAATGGGTAAATGAAGATTCTAAAGCAATTCAAACAGGAGGGTGATATACAACAACATGGTCATAATGGATATGAAGATATGATTTATGAGACCAATATGATATTTACACAGTAAGATTAATATCATGAAAACATTGTTTCAGCCAGGCAGTGGTAGTGCACACCTTTAATCCCAGCACTTGGGAGGCAGAGGCAG
>LOEQ01004856.1:46495-64681 GCA_001685075.1 Bramus lutescens | reverse complement strand
GCATTCAAACCTGGCCGGCAAGATCACAGGGATGCTGCTGGAAATCGACAACTCCGAGCTGCTCCACATGCTGGAGTCCCCCAGTCTCTCCGTTCCAAGGTGGATGAAGCTGTGGCAATCCTGCAGGCTCATCATGCCAAGAAAGAAGTCGCCCAGAAGGTGGGCACTGCTGTTGCTGCTGCTGCTGCTACCTCTTAGACAAGGAAAATGAGTCAAAAGCCAAATAACCCCTCATGGCATTCAGCTGAGGTCTGAAGACTCCCTGGTTTGTCTGGATCTCCACACCAAGAACCACGGTTGCAAATTCAATAGGCCATTTTGTAACAAGAGGTCAATTATGAAGCACCTAGAATTTTTCAATTATGAGAATATATTCTCTGGGTTCTGCTATGGCCTGGGAGGTAACCTTTTTTTTTTCTACTGTGGGTTCTGATTTTTTCCCCTTCCAGAAATTGGATTTAATGTACCCAAGACTTTTAAGTTTCTCAATAAAGAAAAAAAATCTCTCTAAAAAAAAAGACAGAAGATGGAACTGCTACGGAGGTTTGAAGAAAGAGGTTAGACACTTCTTGGCTGGACTGGGAGAGCTGGGGCATAGTACAGTCAGGGTGAAAGCCCTTGCTATGATCAGTATTTGCAGAATGACGAGACTTTCATAACTAAAAATAATAGGGGTGCCATGGAGGTTAGGAGTGTTCACAGGGAAGATATGCATTCTAACAGAGCCCCTGAGCAATATGAAACAAAGGGATTATGAGGTTTCGGAAACCAGGGCAAGCTATCCAAGTTCAGATCAAACTGCAAGTGAGAACTCTGAACAAACTGTGTCCGATGATGATAGCCTATGTTTTGTTTTAGCACGATTAGTGTCTTGGGAAAATGGAAGAAGTTAATCATTGCAGAGAAAACACAGAATGCAGTGGTACTAATTAGGAGGTTCCTCCCAGAGTTCAGGGAAGAGAGAGTGAAGGTCCGAAATAGACCCAGCTCTTATTCAGTAAAGAGGGATGAATAGAGATAGATGTTCCCAATCTCTGCATTAAAAGCAGAGATGTTTGTATCCTCTGCATAACCTGAAAAGAAAGACCATATTAAAGTTGCTAAAGATATTAAGTTCACAAATCACAGCATTCCCTGGATCCCTGGAGTCAGATAATTATTTTCCCTACCTTAAAATTTTTCTAGAACTTTAAAATACATTACATGCATTTTCTCTTAAATATGTATAGAGATAGTTTATACAGGCTTTGGTGTTTTTATGTACTTTATATACAAACGTTGTTTGACTTGTGGTGGGGTCAACATGGTTTATCTACTTTGTAGTTCTATTAATCAGGTTTCTCTAGAGTTATAAAATGAATAAAATGATACATATAATATATGTTATTTGATCTATGTAATATAGCTTATAAAATGAATCTCTCTGTATACAGGAAGGGGATTTATTAGCATGTCTTACAGGCTACAGTACAACTAATGCAACAATGCCTGGCTGTGAACAGAAAATCCAACAATTCAGAAGTCGTTCAGTCCATGAGGCTGAATATCTCAGCAGATCTTCAGTAGATGCCCGAATCCCAAAGAAGAAGGACCTAGTGCCCATGAAGGAATGGACTTGCTATCAAGGCGAAAGCAAGCAGGAAATAGCAAAAGCTTCCTTTCCCCACATCCTTGTATAGGCTTCCAGCAGAAGGTGTGGCTCAGATTAAACGTGTACCTACCTTAAGATCCAAATTTAAGGTATATGTTTTCCTGCCTCAAGGGTCTGGTCTAGAAGTGAATCCACCCACTTAAAACCAAGCAAGTCAAGTTGACAACCAAGAACAGCCTTCATGGCAGTGATACAACTGTAATGCGCATTCACAGAAAATCACACCTTGAATTTTCATCTCTTCCCAGCCTAGCAATACATGGCATGTGTTGTCTCATAATGCTGGACCATGCAGCATGCTCCACCTCCAGTCAGCCATGGGATCACAAGGCTATTGTGTTTCTCAGCTACATCTGGTAGGTGAGGTGTGTTAAGCTTATGATGGACTATAATATCGTTTTAAGATCTGTGTGTGTGTGTGTGTGTGTGTTTCTGTCTGTCTGTGTGTGTATTGTGTATTCATGAATGCAGTACCTATAGAGGCCAGTCACTGGATTCCCATGGAACTGGAGTTCCAGGTAGCTGTGAGGCATTCAGAGTGGGTGCCAAGCTTAGGTTCTCAGGAAGAGCAGGGCACTCTTTACTGCTGAGCCATATCCCATACTGAGACGCTATTTTCAACTACAATGACTTCTCATATTGAGCCCACTTGTAATTGAGAATTTATATATCCAACCCATTAGAGGGTCTCTTACATATTGAATTGCTATTTGAGTACAATCTCAAAAGAGAATTCAAGATCATCTTTAAAAAAAAATCATGCTGAACATACAGAGAACATTCTGGTTCTTCGCTATGATTGCACATTATTATGCAATGTCATAAATGGCATAAAAAGTGGTATTATATGGGAATACATTTTCCTCTAACCAATCTCATCCAACAGAAGTAATTCAAACACTTTAGCAAATAAAGTGAGAATCTTATGGTATGTTATTAAGGATGCCTTTGAAAACATGCCTCTACCTTTTAAAACTAAATCTTTAATTTGTATTTCCACAATTGTTAAGGATGATGAACACATTTTGAGGTATTTCTTAGCTACTTCTATTTCTTCTATTGAGAACTCTCAGTTTAGATAAGACCATTTTAATTTGGTCAGATGGCTATACATTTGGTGGCCTTGTGTTTGTGTGTTTGATTCTGTCCCATTGGCAATACAATACCATTTTTATTAGTATAGCTTTGTGATATAGAGAAGTTTCTCTCTCTACAGCAAACAGATCACTGTAGAAAACCACAACTGGACACAATGTAGAGGTCAGTGGAGTATGGAAAGCCTAAGATACAGGTGTGGAAAGAACTTTTTTGAACAGGACTCTATTTGTCCAGGAATTATTATCTTATTTTCCTTTATTATTATCTTTATTCCTTTAATCTGTGTCTGCTGTACTCTTGTCTACACTCTTTTTCCTCTCTTTCTCAAGACTACAGACATTTTTAAAATACACTGTGGCCCGTTCAGAGGTTTATTTTTGTCTGAATCTGTCTTTATTGTGTATCTGTAATCATTTTCTGACCAAGAACATCTTTTTTCTTAAAAACTAAGCAGACATGGCTAGGAACAATTCTGTGTCCCTGCCTTTTGACTCTACCCCATCCAGCATGGCAGAGGTATGTTCACCACCTCTGCTAGCCATGCTCACTGCCCCAGTTCCAGGGACTCAGTGGGTTTATGTTGCCATTAAGCATCTTATAGCACTCTGCTCACAATCCCCATTTAAATGCTCCATAACAAGACCTCCCCAAAATGCAAGAGCCGTTCATGCTGCCAGTAGCCATTTGTTCCTCCAGCACAAACAAGGAAACTGTCTCTTAAAGAAGCCACACGGGTTTTACTGCTAATGCTGAGTCAGGAAGCCTTCTCTTAAAGGAGCCATGCTTCTGCTTGCCACCAGCAAACAGAGCCTACCTGAAAATATGAGGCTTCTAAGAAGCTGCAATTTACTCTTGTTTTTGTGGGTCCAGAAGCGTTTTTTTTTTTTAGCTTCTTAGACTTTGTGTGGCTGTACATTTCCAAATGTTGGGTGCCATTTTGTAGACAGAGGCTGCAAACTTTCTGTTTTGATATGGATAATGCTTAAGTTTACCACAATGGACAACAAATTTTCTTGCAGTAATCTTTGAAGCCTTCAGGAAGAAGATAGGGTTCCACAACAATGATTCCACCTGGTTGACATGATGCCATTATGCTGATAACACTACTTTAAGATCAGTCTGGGATTACAAACAGTTCAAGATGATTCCAACTTGGCTAGCAGAGATGGTGTACCTTCTTAAACATTCTAGCCAGAACTTCAAATAAGGATTTCAGAAAAACCCTACCGACTACTCAGAGACTATCTGCAATGGTACCAGACAATAATCTTGAATTTAACCATCAGTTTAGTTATTACAGGATCTCATAGATATATCATCAACCCCATGACAGCTGGAAGTAATTTTAGAAAACAATGTCCCCTCTCCCAACAAAGTTTGTCCTTGGGGTTAGGGACATCTATTAGGGATCAGTTATAAGTGGTAAAGGGTTGGGAGTGGAAATGAAGTAGGCTCGGGGATGTCTTTTGGGAAAAAAAAAGGAATGGATGGGATGGTAGGTAAATTAGTGTATTACTTGTGAGGTATTATTTATAGACAATTTACATTGGTATAGATTCTTGTATATTGATACAAATTCAAATTATATATGTTATATTGAATATGCTCCCATTTCTGTTTACAGTACTTGTACACCTATGCAAAGTTATTTTGTCATATTGTATGCATGCATGTTTCTATCTCTGCTTAAGATATTTTTTATATTAATGTAATTTTTTGGTTTATATTGATCATGTTTCACTATACACTTCTACCTCTGATCAAGATACTTATATATTGTTTACATTTGTAGGTCATTGTCCTCATTTTCTGCACAGTTGGTTAAAGATTGTTTAATAGTTTAATATGAAGCCTTAGTCTTTAAACTATATAGGTATTAAGAATTATAGCTCAGTAGTCATCCATGTTTGTCATACTTATAGTTAGACTAGTCAGGTTCTTTAGGTGCATAGAGATTGTATTCTGCATAGATAGGTAATGTTCAAACATTTTGAAGAACTGTAGAATGTGGCATTTAAATAACTTAGGATTCTGTTGACATGAGACATAATTGCTCCAGGCAGAACCAATCTATTCCTGAGAGAATGTTGGACACTGAAGACACTCCAATTGGGGCTTGTTTTCTTCTTGGCAAAACTTACCTTTGGGCAAAGAACTGCCCCTGCCTCAACTATTGACAAAATGAACAGTGTCCAAACTGAACACAAAGGCTACAAGCAAAAATGACTGCCAAACCTTGCCAAGGCAGGGTAAGACAGTTTTTCAAATTTTCCTGCCTCTGAAAATAGTCTGTCAGATAATCTAGACCTTAGCTAAAATTGTTTGACCTAGTGTTGCAAATGAGACTTTGGGTAATTGCCCAGGTAGCCAGTTGTCTCTATCATTTCTTGGACCTTTTGGAGGTTTACTTTTACTCAGGTAATATTATTTCCCTTCTCAGGTCTTTTATGGGGTTGAAGAGTAGATAGTCATAGTTACTTTCCTCTCATGACTTAACCAAGCCATTTTAATATAAGACTTAGACTACTTGGGATAGGATAACTATTGAAATAGTTAGCATATATTTCTTGTTTGATGTTGTTCATGCTGGTTGTGATTCTAATTTTTATGTAATTCTAATTTTTATGTTTCTACCTCTTCTTTTCCCTGGACAATACTTTATATTTGTACTTATTATATATAGTTTTGTATTAAGCTTAGAACTCTCTGATTTAGACAAAATGGCAAGGTGTTTTGGGAACTCCTTCAGCCAATAGCCTTTAAGATAGCAATCCACTTTTGGCATGGTCTCATGTACTATAAGTGCAAACAAAAGCATGTGAGGCCCCTTTTTTCTACTGGATTCAGTTCTAGTCCCCAGCATATGCAGAGGAATGCAGATTGCTACCCTTACTATGAGTTTATCCCTAAATTAATAAACCCTCGTTATACTCCATTCCAAGCTATTGTGGAACTCTTTGATATAACTACAGAATTTTGTTAAGTTGTATAGTCTTTGGGTCTGGTTAATTTGGGTGTCTGGTGTTTTAATTTAGTTCAAAAAAATTTTAAAATAAAGTAAAAAACGAAACTTATAGTATATATATACATATACATATATATTTACAATAATTTTAGGTAAATTAAAAATAAAACAAAATTCAGAAAATCCCTGTTACAATTCATCTGATTTTGATTATGAATCTTCACAGATGATTATTTTCATTTGATTTTTTCTTGTATCTTCCCCTTTTCTAATCTTTATAACATTCTTCTGCCTCCTTTTCTTTATTCTTTCATTTGTTTCTCCTTGCATCTCTTCTATTTTCCCCTCTTCCTGCCCCCTCCTTTACCTCTCCCATTTATCACTTCTGCGTTCCTCTTGAACAATTTTCAACTCATAGTGCATTTCACATTAGCTTTGCCACTTGCTGATATGTGCTAATCAATGCTACAGTCATAATTTTGCATTGATGCCAAGTGTGTTTCTGTCTCTGAGTGGTACTTGGCATTGAGGCCTTAAGCAGAGTTGGCTGCTAAAAAAGAGACCCCAAAATTAAAATGTAAGAGACATCTAAATCAACTCACATAAATCATAACATTGTAACACAAGAAACATGAAAATGCAAGGCAAAAGACCATAATTCTTCAGTTCCCAAACTGGAATAAACTGAAATGGTCCAAACACTGAATGAAGATTTTAAAAATTCACTAGTTAAAAATGGTCATTGACCTCAAAGAGACTACAAATAAGCAGATGACTGAAGTAAAGAAATACTTCTGGGACCTGGAAAATGAAGACTAGCAATACAAGGGGGGACCAGTAAAATGGCTAGAAAATCAGCAAATCTGGATGAATAATCTTCTAGGTGCCAGTGAATCCAAAGCTCAGATGGTTGTTCCTTGTGGTACAGTCAGTGCCACAGTTCTAGTTACCCTGTTGGTTACTCTGTGTTCCTGGAGATAGCTCAGCACTCCTGTGCTTTGCTCTGTTCTCTTGATGTTTGCTGTCTCAGGCCTACTTTGGCCTAGGTTACCAGCTTTGACCTGTTTGTGTAAATATGTCTGGATCCCCTCCTGCACAAGTTTCTGGCTTGGAGTTGGTACTGCAAAGGTTTCTGGATCTGGTCTACTGCCTTGGAGTTCCCAGGCTTCAGTGTGCCCAGAACCACAGAGGACTTGGCTCAGACTTACTCTTTCAGAGGTCCCAGAATCACACTTTGACCTGCAGGGGTTCCAGGTTCCTGCCTATTCCCTTTGATATCCCAGACCAATGCCTAGACCCACAAAGGAGAAATCTGGATGAAAAAGACAGCAAGATGGTAGACAGACTAAGTAATGAAATTTAGACTTTGGAAAGAGACAAACAGTAATGTTCATCAACCAGGCAAGATAAAGAATACTGGAGGTGAAGAACAAAGTTGAGGCAATACTGCATTCAAACATAAATAAAGAAAAAGTTTGAATAGTTAGTGAACACAGCATCCAAAAACTATGGGATATGAACAAGAGATGAAAACTCAGGTACGTGGCAAAGTAGAAAGAGAATAAGAATTAAAGGCATAGAGAATCTAGTCAATGAAGTTGCAGCAGAACATTCCCTAACCCATATAAAGGACTGAATGAATACTCAAGCACAAGATATATTCATAACCCCTAATGAACAGAGGAAAGAGTCTCCATGACACACTAAGATCAGGATGTTTGGAATGCAAAGCTAAGAAACAGCATAAAAAAGATTAAAGATGAACAACAATTCAGATGCAAAGCAAAGACATCAAAATAAGATCAAATAATCTAAAAGCAAAGAAAGCAATAAAATAATAATTACTTCTAACCAAGATGCTACTGTTCAGCAAAGCTACTTTTAAAAATTGACGAAGAAAAAGACATTTCAAATGAAGTGCAAGGAGCACTTATATCTTGGCATAACAGTAACGAACAGCTGTTTTACTGAACTTAAGGCCCACGCAGTAAGAAATAAATCAAGCCTAATTCTGAATAGTTAACATGGGCTACTGAGGTCATGAACCTTAGAAAAGAGCCTACAACCACCACTTTTCTAAACCAGCGTAATTCTAACTACTTTTGTATCCTTATAGCCACAAATAAGAGCACCTCCCACCCTTCATCTATGAAGCATCTCTTTGCAACAGAGACCATTACAGAAAAACATGACAGGTCACAATAAAGATGACAACTGCTACTGGCAGTTGATGGCTACTAGGAAGAGAGTTAGTTTTCCTTAGGGAGATGATCCTGAGAAGATACCCATGGTTCAGCAGGTGCTACCACACCCATATACATATACAGGTAGCTCTAAACGGATTCAGTAGGTATGAAACTTTAAGAAAGAGAGTGGGGAGCAGATAAAGTCCTGAATGAATGTGTATTGTTGTCATGGGCAGGGATATGTCAAGGACCCCAATGCCTTAGACCCATGGTAACGGCAAGGCTTTCCCCAGGTCAGGCTCAGAGGAATGGCAAGTGACATATTACAAATGACTGACTTCTAGCTAAATTCAGTGTACGCAGAAACTGTTAACCACAGCTTCCTTCTCCTGGATGACTGTGAAGAGAAACTGCTCCTCTATAGAGACCTTCTACCTGGATCTGCTTCCTCCTTGTTGTATAGAGTGCAGGGACATTGGGCACCACTCTGTAGTATGGAGGAGTGGGCTGCTTGTCCTCCCAGCTGCCCCACTAGCTTATACCTGAATTAATACCTGAAATTGTATTAATTAAATCACTGCCTGGCCCATTAGCTCTAGCCTCTTATTGGCTAACTCTCACATCTTGATTAACCCATTTCAGTTAATCTGTGTTCACCACATGACTGTGGCTTACTGGCAAGATTCTAACCTGTGTCTGTCTCAGGCAAGAGATTCATGGCATCTGCCACACTGTCCTTCCCAGCATTCAGTTCGGTCTATCCACCTATCTAAGTTCTGCCCTATCAAAAGGCCAAGGCAGTTTCTTTATTCAACCAATNCCATTAGCTCTAGCCTCTTATTGGCTAACTCTCACATCTTGATTAACCCATTTCAGTTAATCTGTGTTCACCACATGACTGTGGCTTACTGGCAAGATTCTAACCTGTGTCTGTCTCAGGCAAGAGATTCATGGCATCTGCCACACTGTCCTTCCCAGCATTCAGTTCGGTCTATCCACCTATCTAAGTTCTGCCCTATCAAAAGGCCAAGGCAGTTTCTTTATTCAACCAATGAAAACAACACATAGACAGAAGAACCTCCTACACCACCTCCTCACTCATTTGTATACAATAAATGTACCTCCTCACTCAATGATTTATAATAAACACACTGAGTTCCCAGGCTCTGGTGTATCTTCATCACAGTGAATGACCTACCCAATCCCAGATCTTTGTAAGTGTGTCTGTGTGTCTCTCCTTTCTTCATTCCCTGATTACTAATGTCAGGTCAAACCCAAAATCATGTAGGTTGTGGCAAGAGAGTGCTGAAATTGGGAAGTAAAGGTGGTAAAGGGATATGGGAGGAATTGGAGGGGAAGGAATGGGGAGTAGATTGATATAAATGATATAAACACACTATGCATGTATATAAATATTAAATATAAAAATGTATAAGAGGCCTTAAAATACCAGGCATAAATCCACACTGTTACACACACACACACATACACACACTTACTTCACCATGATCTAAGCTCAGATTCTCATTGGGAAGTCTCTGGGTCATTGAAACAGTGCCTAGATCTGAATTTGAAGCCCAACTCCAAACGACTCTGGCTTTCCTACCTCCTGTATCTCTTAGGATGCTCAAGTTGTTCTGATACTTAACACACACACACACACACACTTCCTATTCTGTTAATTCAAACACTGGATGGTTGGTTTATATTCTACCTTCATAGACCATATTCAATTCTTACTGTTGGCATCATGGTTACTCTTCATCTAGCTATCTTGCCTCTGAAGAATTTTCTGCCTATAATATCATCCTACTATCAATATGTCTCAAGTTACATAGGATCTTTGGGCTGCCAAAAACATTTAGTAGGGTGTTTCACTCACAATGGTGCATAATTAATGTTGAATTAAATTTTAGCTCAAAGGGTATAATGTAAGATCAAATAAAAATTAAAGTATGGCCCACAGGAGCCATACTGATATCCAGCTCTTGTAACACTGACATTTCCCTAATATTTTCTGTGTTTAGGTATTTTCTTGTAGGTATTTGGCATTTTTTAAATGTTAATATCTTTCTTATTAATTAGCTTTTATAGAGATTGTTAATTGATATGAACACATTTATCCTATTTTTTGGCTCAATGTTGCTTCTTCATTTTGGGAGCTATTTCTCTGATTAGATGAAAGAAAACTAATTCTGTCCACTGAGGTGACTAATGTCTCAGATAAAGAACAAGGTAATGCCCAGACAGCTGCAAAATTCCATCTTTGCACTCCATTTCCTCACAGAACATTCTAGGGAAAGGAATGGAAATTTGCTAACAAAGGAATATTTTATCACATACTTGACATTCAATAAAACATGCAAATAAATTGAAATTCCAGGTTTTTTTCAACTGGCCAGAACTTCAACACCAAAATGCTGATGAACTTTAGAAAGCAAGGTTTAGAGTGAAGGGCTTTAAGAAGTGTCTCCTGCAACATTTTTAATTTAGGGTTCCTTAAGGCTCTGAGAGAAAGGTACCATTTTAACTTTATGAATTTCTATGAGGATGTTACATTTAAATGTGGTAGGACTGATCACAAAATATCTTGCACATTTAATTAATTTTAAATATAATTTTAATACATTTCTTATAAGAGTTTAATTAAATTTACAGACTAGCTAAATTGTATTATCTCCATTTCTTTTTAAATTTTAATTTTTTGAAA
Organism: Bramus lutescens; assembly: GCA_001685075.1. NCBI lineage: Eukaryota > Metazoa > Chordata > Mammalia > Rodentia > Cricetidae > Bramus > Bramus lutescens. The sequence goes on along the minus strand of LOEQ01004856.1, from coordinate 54,071 downwards.
TTAAAATATAATTACATTATCTTCCTTTTTCCTCTCTTCAACCCCTTGTTCTCTCTCAATTCAAAGCCTCTGTCTTTGCGTGTGTGTGTATCTGTGGAGGGTGTGCATGAGAGTGCTAGTTCCCCGGAGTGCAGGTACACATGGAGGTCAGAGGCATGGGAGCTCCATGGAGCTGGAGTTACAGACAGTTGTAAGCCACATCATATGGTTTCTGGGGAGCAAACTAAGGCCCTCAGGAAGAAAATTACTTGTAACCACTGAGCCCTCTCTCCAACTCTTCTTTTCATTTCTTAAACTGACAAACACTAATAGCAACAGCATTTTCCAAATGAGTCATGAAATGAAACAAGCATCATCTGGTCAGAACACCCTCAAATTATTAATAGATTCTCTATCGGGGTTCTCCAGAGAAACAGTTCCATCAATATGTTTATCAAAGGCTGACACTGTCTGCCAGTTTACCTCCCTACAGTCCAGATAGCCACAACGTCAGTATGAAATCATGCACTGTAGCTAGCCGGTCAGAAGGGGGACTCCCAAATAACCTCTCAGGCAGACAGAAAAATCAAACATCTCTGAAAGTCAAGAATACAGTATCCTTCTCCATGGCATGCAAGACATTTACTTTCTGGTTATGTTTTGCTTTAATTTATGAAAATGATTCCTTGCCTCATTATTGAGTTACTGGAGCATTCATAAATACTAGTCAGACACTGAGTAGATGATGGGAAAAAAAGGGGAAAAAATAAGCCAAATGAAATTTAGCTTAATTATGCATTAAAATGTGTTTATGAATTCACAGTTCAAACACAAAATACATTATGTATGAGTTGCATTACTGCTTTGATGTCAAAACCAAAATGTCCCAGAGTTCACAGGCAGAGTTGTTGTTAAACACAAAAACTCCAAGACTGATTATTCTTGATAATAACCATATTTCAAATTTATCATAACTTTAATGAAAAAATTCTGTTTTCCACCTAAATCTTTGACTACTTAAATCTATGATTACATATAGTTTTGTTGAAGTCACATGCTATGATTTTAAATCAGTATTCTCTAAATCTTGGGGAACAGATATCTCTTGGCGATATCCAGAGATTTGGGGTAGTCAAAATTAGTTAACTTTCATGTTGATGCAATAAAATACCTGACAAAAGCAACTGAATAAAGGAAGTTTATTAGGCTCACAGCTCAAAGACACAGACCATCAGGGTGGATGTGCTGGCTGATTGTGTGTCAGTTTCTTTGGGAAAAAGGGACCTCAATTGAGAATATGTCCCCACCAGACTGGCCTGTGGGGAATTTTCTTGAGTTATGATTGATGTAGGATGGCCCAGCTCACTATGTGTGGTACCACCCCTAGGCAGGTGGTCCTGGAAGCTGAGCAAGTCATGAGAAGCAAGTCAGTAAGCAGCACTCCACTCCTTCATGGTCTCTGAATCAGTTCCCGCCTCCAGGTTCCTCCTGATTTCCTTCAGGGGCAAACTATAATTTGGAAGTATAAGCTGAAATAAACCCTTTACCCTCTAAGTTTCTTATGGTCATGGTGTTTTATCACACCAATAGAAACACTAACTAAGACAGAAATGGGTACCAGTCTCATGGGATATTGCTGTGACGGACCTGATGATACACTGGGGAGGACTGTAGAAGGAGCTTGGAACTTTGAATTAGAAAAGTCATGAGTGTTTGGAGCTTAATGAGCTGTCCTGGGGACTTGTAAGATAATGCTAAGAGTAGTATAGATGACAGAGGCCTGGTTTGTGAGGTTTCTGGAGGAAGCAAAGACTATCAGGGACATTTATGTGATAATTTGAATTAAGAACTTGTGGTTCTGGCCTGCTAAAGAGGAAGCATCTGTTGTGATTAATAGACTAGCGCCACTAAAGTGAAATCTTTGCTGTGCTGGAACAATCAATACTTTACATCTGGGGATGATGAATCAGCTGTGATTAAGAAGAGATCAGCATCACTGAGGCAAAATATTCCAGGATATGTTTCCTCAGGGTCAGCATACACAAGCTACAGTGAAGAAGAGGCCAGGATTGTGCCTTGTGCTGGCAGCCCAACTTGGTAGTGTGTAAACGTTTCCCAGCTCAGACTGGTTGTGAAGTCATGAAGGAGTCATGGAGAGCAACTGAGGCTTGGCACCAAGAGAAACCAGGGAAAGTCATTGCTGAAGATGCAGCCTCATGGAAAGCCCAGGACTGAACAGGTCATGGAGAGAAGGTGAGAGCTGGTATTGTGTAGCAGGGTCAGAGTCCCTGAAGAGAGCCCATGAGTAGCTAACAGTGAGAGCCCAGCCCAGTTTCGGTGAAAAATCCAGCATTTTGAAGGTACCAGTACCATGGGATGACTACCAGGAACAGCAGCAGCAGTGGGTGGAGTCGGCCTAAGTCTGGGAGACTTGACCATCTGTTTCCAAGCTCACTTGGGGCTCAGAAGATTTCAGTGGCTTTCTGATTACACTGAGACCCTGGGTGTCTTGCTGGCTCCCAGGCTGTAGTTGTCCTCTGATCTTTGCCAGCTGGGCCTCTACACAAACCAATCGCAGTACATCAGCTCCCCTAATTAAAACCAGAGACTGGAGGCATCAATGAAGATAGGCTTTCACATGGGTAAGGATAGTTAATCACTGGGTAATTAATTGACTGACTGATTACATATCTTGTTTCTTCTGGGAAAAGAATACTGAGTTATCTGGAGTCTCCATAGATAAAATATGCACAGGGTGAATTTTAACTGAAGGCTTTTGGTGGAAGAATAGAAAAAATTCTACAATGAGCAATAAACTGTATACTGAGGCACACTGTGGCTGAAATTAAGAGGTTAATTATCATCGCTGTGACCAAATACCTGGCAAGAAGTTCCTTAAAGGAGGAGGGATTCATTTTAGCTCACACTTGAAAGGTCTACAGTCCATCAAGGTAGGAAGGCAGAAGCCTGCAGTTGACACTTCTCATTACCTGGTGCCTATGAGGAAGCAAAGGGCGGACCAAAGCGGGGCTGGGATGTAATTCTCAAGGACCACCTCCAGGGCCATGTTCACCAAGTGAGTTCCACAGATCTGTCCAACCTGTAACCCATGCAGCCAAGGAGAGCTATGAACATAGCCAAATGCAAAATCCATCAGCTTATTTAAGGCACCGTAACATTATTTTTGCATTTTTATTTCACGTATTCCATTATCTCATTAGGGAAAGGGGTTCCTGTATCACAATGTGAATATGGAGGTCAGAGAACAACTTGCAGAAATCATTTCTGTCCTTCCACCCTGTGGGTTTGAGGGATGAAACTCAGATCATTAGGCTTGGTGACAAGCACTTTTACCTTTTACCTGTTGAGCCATTTCATTAGCTCTGCAACATTTTTAGTAAGTCTATTGTGCAGTGCTCAAAGATGAGTTTTGTAGACAAAAGCATCATGTCTCAGTATGAACAGAGACAATCTCCCGAAGGAGCAGCAGCAGCCTGGGACCCAGTCTGCGGGAAACAGTTCCTATTCAAGACACAGCAGGGATTAGGGGGTCTGGCTTCAGACTTCTACGTGCCTGGTAACCTTCAAATGTTATTTTAGTTAATGGCAAGCCTCATTTTGCAGAAAGGACTGCAGCTCTTCTTGAGACCCAGGTGGCTGGAACCTGTGGAAGAGGCTGGAGACAGCTCTCCCAGAGAAGGAAAAAGGACTTCAGGGGGAGAGGGTTTTCAAATGAAAGAAAGTCAGCAGTCATTAATAGTCTTTCCTTTAAGGCAATAAATGAAAGGATATGCTTATTCATCCATTAGCTATTCATTATCTAAAAATTATCACAAAATTTGCATCTTAACACACATTTGTCTTAGAAAATGGATATGTGTCAGTAATCACAGCACAAGCTATTAGATTATTTTAAGAACATCTGGAAAATGGTCATTTATTCAAAAAAATCAAGTGAACATCAGTAAGAAAATCAAGTCCACACAGCCAAGTCTTGGTTTGTTCACTTCTATCCTCTACCCTCAAGCCTAACCTGTGACGGCGGGTGACCCAGGATGTGTTCTGCACCCCAACTACACAGCCCTGTGTTGCAGAGGCTTTGTTCTGGGTACCACTAACAGGAACCCAAGCTCTCTGTCTTGGGGGACCCCACTGGGGATCAGAGGCTGTGCCCATGAAATGGAGAATGTAGAAGTCACACCTGAGGGACATGATGAGAAGCCTCTCCTTCCTCTGTGCCCACGAGGAAAAAGTCTCAGCCCCAGGTCTGGTCAGTGGTTTTGAGGTCAGGACCAAGGGGTTTCCTGACAGAACTGACGGTCAGAACACGGACGTTCCATATTTAAGAGTTTTGATGAGGAAGTGGTCTTAAAAATCTGAAGGACTGACCAACCCTGCAAGGCTCCAAGCTCCTTACCGCTCACTCTCTCACTTTGTCAATCAGATCAGAAAGGCTGAGGCAATGAAGCTCAAGTGTGGTCGAGATCTTATTAGGGAAAGAAAATACATAACTGGACAGCATCAGGATGGCCAAGCAGTCCACAAGACACTATATGAGTAAATTCCATTCCTGAAAAATATAAAATGTGAGTGACTAGACACACACACACAAACACACACACACACACACACACACACTTCTTCTTAGGGCATTTACAGGGCAATGTTTCCATTTAATTTTAAAACTGCTTCCTTAAAGGGAAAAAACTTATATTTGGTATTATACCTTATTAGTTTGCACTTAATTATGAAATGTGATTTATTAACCCATAAATGTTCCTCACTGCCTATATTACATAGTCAAATCCATATGTCAGGTTGCTCATAACCAAGAAACAATTTTCATTTATTCTACATTTATAAAACTAAAAAGCAAGCATGCTTTTATATTAATATTAACCTAAAACTATACTCCATGAAAGTTAGGATCCTTAGTGGGAAAATTGGCAGCAATCCAGCAATTATCACTGGTCAGGCACAAGCTTAAAAGTGTACAGAGTATGAATGATAAGGGAAGAATAAGGGGGATTCTTAAAGGCGTCCCAAAGGATCCCCAAAGTTCCAGGGTATCCCACTGAGCTTGGCTGAAGCAGCCATGGCCCCAGAACCATTTCCTGGCCAGACGGTGGTGGTGCATGCCTTTAATTCCAGCACTGGGGAGGCAGAGGCAGGCAGATCTCTGTGAGTTCGAGGCCAGCCTGGTCTACAAGAGCTAGTTCCAGGATGGGCTCCAAAAGCTACAGAGAAATCCTGTCTCAAAAAACCAAAAAATTAAGAAAAAAGTTTCCATACCACCATCCCAATATGCTCCCCTCAATTCTAGACCTCTCTCTCTACACTCTCCCCCTCCACCACATCTTCCCCCACCCCATACTTGATCCCCTCACTCCATTCCACCCAACCCCAGACCACCCATAAAATCATTTCTATTTCCCCCTCCCAGGGAGATACCTGCTCCCCTCTAGAGCACTCTACTTTACTTAACCTCTCTTGTAGCATGGTTATCATTACTTGATGGCTAATGCCCACTTATAACTGAATACACACCATGTTTGTCTTTATGGATCTGGGTTACCTCAATCACTCAGGATAATGTTTTTTTAGTTCCACCCATTTGCCTGCAAATTTCTTTATGCTACTTTTTTCACAGCTGAGTAATGAATACTTCATTGCGTAAATGTACCACGTTTTCTTTATCCATTCTTCTATTGTAGGACATCTAGATTGTTTCCAGTTTCTGGCTATTATGAATAAAGCCACACTGCACATGGTTGAGCTAGTGTCTTTACGGTAGAATGGAGGGTCCTTTGGGTATAAACCCAAGATTATTATAGTTGGATCTTGAGGTAAATCAATTCCCATTTTTTTGAGGAACTCCACACTAATTTCCAAAGTGGCTTACAAGTTTGCACTCCCACCAGCAATGGAGGAGTGTTCCCCTTGCTCCATATCCTCTCCAGCATGAGCTGTCACTTGTGTTTTTGATCTTAGATAATATGACATGTGTAAGATGGAATCTCAGAGTCATTTTGATTTGCATTTCCCTGGTAGCTAAGGAAGTTGAATATTTCTTTAAGTGTTTCTCAACCATTTGAAATTCTTCTGTTGAGAATTCTGTTTATATCTGTATCCCATTTTAATTGGATTATTTAAGTTTTTTGATGTCTAGTTTCTTGAGTTCCTTATATGCTTTGGAAATCAGTCTTCTGTCAGATGCGCAGTTGGTTAAGACCTTCCCCCATCCAGTGGGCTGCCATTTTGTCCTATTAATGGTGCCCTTTGCCTTACAGAAGTTTTTCAGTTTTATGGGGTCCCATTTACTAATTGTTGATCTTAGTAACTGCTCAATTGGTGTTCTGTTAAGAAAGTCATCTTATCTGCAAATGAGTTCAAGGATATTCTCCACTTTCCATTCTACCAAGTTCAGTTTATCTGGTTTCATGTTGAGGTCTTTAATCCACTTGAACTTTAGTTTTGTGCAGGCTGGTAAATATGGATCAATTTCCATTCTTCTCCATGCCGACTTCCAATTTGATGAGCACCATTTATTGAATATAATGTCATTGGTCCAGTGTGCATTCCTGGCTTCTTTATAAAAAAAATCAGATGTCCATATGTGTATGGATTTATGGCCAGTCTTCAATTTACTCAGGATATTTTTCTAGTTCTATCCACTTGCCTGAAAATTTCATGATGTAACTTTTTTAAACAGCTGAGTAATACTCTGTTGTGGAAACATATCACACATTCTTTAACCATTTTTCTGTTGAGAGACATCTAAGTAGTTTCCAGTGTTAGGAATATTTCTTAATGCGAGATCCCCACTGATGCAAAAATTCCCAATCAAGCCAAATCAAAACAAGCCAAATTAAGAAATATCCAGGTTTAATGGAAGATCTGCACTCTCGGGTGGTCCCGAGGGGAAACCAGGAAGCTGCAAAAACACGACCCCTGGGAGGAAGAAAGGGAGACCTCATGTTCCTCTTTCGGGAGATCACTTAGATACCCTGGGGAGTGGTCCTGACCCCATCCCCAGGGAGGGGTCTGGACCTGGCCTGCTGGGATTTGGAGTCCAGACCAGGCCTGGGGGCTGGGATAGATGCAAGGGGCTGGGGCCTACGGTCCCAACTTGGCATCCAGTTTTTTACTATTTTGAATAAAGCCACAATAAACATAGTTGTGCAAGTGTCCTTGATCTGATCAACAAGTCTGTTTCCATGCCAATACCATGAAATTTTTATTACTATAGCTCTTAGTATATCTTTCTTATTTATTTATTTATTTATTTTGCTCTTAGTATATCTTGATATTGGACATGGTGGCACATCCAAAGGTTCTTTTATTGTTCAGAATTTGTAACAGGAGGAGCAGGCTGTTTGTTGTCCTGGCAGCCCAGCTATCTTACGCCTGAAATAATTGCACAAAAACTGTATTCATTTAAACACTGCCTGGCCTATTAACTCTAGCTTCTTATTGGCTAATTCTTACAACTTAATTTAATCAATTTCTATTAATCTGTCTATTGTCATGTGGCTGAGGCTTGCCAGCAAGATTCTAACCAGCATCTGTCTCAGGCAGGAGATCCATGGCGTCTGCC
>LOEQ01004856.1:33187-46415 GCA_001685075.1 Bramus lutescens | reverse complement strand
TTTATTCATTATCCAATGAAAGCAACACACAAACAGAAGGAACTCCTACACCAAGAATTGTTTTAGCTTTTGTTGTTCTGTGTGAGATTACGAATTGTCCTTTCAAGATCTATAAAAAATTGTGCTGCAATTTTGAAGAGGATGGCATTGAATCTTTAGAGTGATTTTGGTAGGACGACCATTTTTACTATGTTGATCCTACCGATCCATCAGCATGGGAGATCTTTCCATCTTCTGATAATTTCTTTAATTTATTTCTTCAAAGACTTAAATAATCAAAGACTTAAATTTATTATATAAGTCTTTCACTTGCTTGATTAGAGTTACCCCAGGATATTTTATGTTATTTGAGGTTGTTGTAAAATGTTTCCCTGATTTCTTCTCAGTCCCTTTGTCATTTGTATGTAGGGAGGCTGCTGGGTTTTGTTTGCTTGTTTGTATGTTTGCTTTTAATTCATCTGTATGCAGACACTTTGCTGAAAGTGTTTGTCAACTGTAGGAGTTCCCTGCTGGATTTTCAGGGTCACTCATGTATACTATGATATCATCTGTAAATAACAATACTTTGACTACTTCATTTCCAATTTGTATCCCCTTGATCTCCTTCAGTTGTCATTTTGCTCTAGCTAGAAGTTCAAGTACAATGCATTGAACCAATGTGGAGAAAGTGGCTAGCCTTGTCCTGTTCCTGATTTTAGTGGAATTCTTTTGAGTTTCTCTTGGTGTTGCTGATGTAAGGTTATTTATTTCCTGTGTTTCCATGCATGCAGTTAATCATCTTAATTTGGAGTTTTCTTTCTAGTACCTTCTGTGACTATGTTTGTGGATAGATGTTGTTTAAATTTGACTTTATCTTGGAATATCGTATTTTCTCCATTTATGGTGACAGAAAATTTTTCTGGGTATAGTAGTCTGGTTTGGCATCTGTGGTCTCTTAGAGTCTGTAGCACATCTATCCAGGTCCTTTTGGCTTTTTTTTTCTCAGTGGCCCTTCTCCACTTAGAAGTCACATGTAATTCTAATAGGTGTGCCTCTGTATGTTACTTAGTCTTTTTCCCTTGCATCTTTTAAATTTTTTTTCTGTTTCTGTATGTTTAGAGTTTCGATTCTTATGTGGCATGGGGACTTTCTTTTCTGGTTCAATCTATTTGGTGTTCTGTTTGCTTCTTGTATCTTGATAAGCATCTCCTTCTTTAGGTAAGGAAATTTTTCTTCTTTGATTTTGTTGAAAATATTTTTGGACCTTTCACCTACGCTTCTTCTCCTGTTATTCCTATTATTCTTAAATTTGGTCTTATCATAATGTTTGATTTCATGGATGTTTTATGTCAATATTTTTTTAGATTTAATATTGCCTTTGATATGTCCATGTTTTCTATCACATCAATGACTGAGATTCTCTCTTCCCTCTCTTGTATTCTCTTGGTGAAGTTTGCCTCTGTAGTTTTTATTTGAATTCCTAAATTTTTCATTTCCAGAAATCCCTTAGCTTGTGTTTTCTTTGTTGCTTCTATTTCTACTTTTATGTCTTGAACAGTTTTATTCTTTTCCTTCATCTGTTTTCCTGGATATCTTTAAGGGTTTTATTAGTTCATCTTTAAGAACCTCTGTCATCTTCATACACATGGTTTTAAGGTCTTTTTCTTGTGTTTCATGTATGATGGCATATTTGGGGCCTTCTGTGATAGAATAGCTGCCTTTAGTGGAGATATAATGCCTTGGCTATTGATAATTGTGTTTTTATGCTGATGCCTTGGAAACTGGGTTTGTGATGATTATAGGTCTATGTACCGATTTCTGGGTTTGTCTTTGTTGGGTGGGTGTTTTATTCCTTGGTTTCTCTTCCCTGTCTGGATTTTCAGAGCGCATGAAGACTATGTGTTGCCTGTATTCCTGATGTGTTTCCAGGGAATGCCTGCTGCTGTTGGAGGCTGGGATGCTGCGAGGAGCTGTGGGAAGGAAGGTTGAAGGAGAAGATCTTTGTGATCCCCTGGGGATGGGGTCAGAGGGGAAATGAAGACTACAGCAGGTGTTCGGCTACAGAGCTTGTGATGAGACTTGGGAGATCCCCGGAGCAGTAGGAGAGGTGTGGCCTCCAGCCTATTGCTGTCTTGAGAGGAGCAGCCCTTGGGTTTGCAGAAGATGCCTACTGGAGTTGGGATCTGGGACAAAGCAACAAGTCTGGAGAAGGAGATTAAGACAGGATGGTTTGGGGGATCCGTAGGAGATGTGAGCCAGAAATGGTAGATGGCTTCAAGGAAACAGCGTTTTCCAGACAGAACAGGGTAGTTGCATATACAAATTCACACGAAGGTTGCAGAATGTATAATGTCTATGCACATTCAGTCCAGCCAAAAACCTACCGTAGAGTGGGAAATGGTGGATGGACACAAAGTCCAGTTCCTAGCTGAGGAGCTTTTGTCATTTGACAGCCACAGGCATGTGGGAGCCCCCAGTGACTCTATGCCATCTTGACTTAAGGTCAGGGAGCTCAAGTTTGTTCTTGCTCCTCAAGGCCAGATAACTGAATATGTAGCCAAAGGCATGGTCACTGAATGTTTTGCTCAAGACCAAATAACAGGATGTTAGGCCAAAGGCGTGGCTACTAGATATTTTGAGAATTAAGGAGGTGATTATGCTTGTTTGTTCCTTGAATCATGATAAAGAAGTCTTCTGCTCTCTCCTTTTTGCTTTGGGTATAAATGGGTTATGAGAAATAAACTGAGGATTGCTTCAGTATTCATTGAGAGCACTCCCAATTCTGTTTTTTTTAATCTTTTGTCTCTTTCTTTTTAATTTTATTTTTTATAAAATAGAAAACAAACTATCTTTTTTATTTTACATACCAATCTCAATTCCCACACCCTCCTCTCCTCCTATTCCCTCCATCTACCCCCCACCCAACCCCCCATCCACTCCTCAGAGAGGGCAAGGCACATTGCTTTGGGGAAGATACAAGGCCCTCACCACTATATCCAGGCTGAGCAAGGCATCCATCCAAAAAGAACAGGTTCCAAAAAAGCCAGTACAAACAGTAGGGACAAATCCTGGTACCAATGCCAGTGGTCCTGCAGTCTGCCCCAGCCATACAACTGTCACCCACATTCAGAGGGACTAGTTTGGACCCATGCTGGTTCTGTCCCTGTCTAGCTGGAATTGGTGAACTCCCATTAGCTCAGGTAAACTGCTTCAGTGTGTGTCCCCATCATGGTCTTGATCTCTTTTCTCATATTCTCACTCTTCTCACTCTTCAGCTGGACTTTGAGAGATCATCCCAGTGCTCTACTGCGGGTCTCTGCCTCTGCTTCTATCAGCCGCTTCCTGAAGGGTCTATAGTTAAGATATTCATCAATCTGACTACAGGGAAAGGTCAGTTTAGGCACCCTCCCCTCTATCCCTGACATAAATTTCTAATATAGAACTATAGTAATAAAAACAGCTTGGTATTGGCATAAAAGCAAACAGATTAACCAATGGAATCCAATCAAAGATCTGAATATTAATCCATACACCTATGAATACATGATTTTTGACAAAATAGCTAAAATTATATAAGGGAATAAAGAAAGCATCTTCAAAAAATATTGCTGGCATAACTAGATGTCAACATGTAGAAGAATATAAATAGATCCATATCTATCCCCATGCACAAAACTCAAGTCCAAATGGATTAAAGACCTCCATATAAATCCGACCACACTGAACCTCTGAACCTGATAGAAGAGAAAGTGGGACATAGCCTTCAATTCATGGGAACAGGAGACCACTTCCTAAATATAACCCCAGTAGCACAGACACTGAGAGCAGCAATAAGTGGGAAATCCTGAAACTGAGAAGCTTCTGTAAAGCAAAGGTCACAGTCAATAAGACAAAATGGCAGCCTACTGAATGGGAAAAGATCTTCACCAGCCCCACATCAGATAGAGGACTGATCTCCAAAATATACAAAGAACTCAAGAGCTTAGCCATTAAAATTCCAAATAATCCAACTAAAAATGGGTACAGAGAGTTCTCAACAAAAGAATTTCAAATGGCCAAAAGACACTTAAGGAAATGTTCAACATCCTTAGCCAACAGGGAAATGAAAATCAAAACAACTCTGAGATACCATCTTACACCAGTCAGAATGGTTAAGATCAAAAACACCAATGATAGATTATGCTGGAGAGGATGTGGAGTAAAGGAACACTCCTCCATTGCTGGTGGGAATGCAAACTTGTGCAACCACTCTAGAAATCAGTATGGCAGTTTCTCAGAAAATTGGGAATCAGCCTACCTATACACCCAGCAATAAAACTATTGGGCATATACCCAAAGGATGCTCAATCATACTACAAGGACATTTGTTCAACTATGTTCATAGCAGNGAGATACCATCTTACACCAGTCAGAATGGTTAAGATCAAAAACACCAATGATAGATTATGCTGGAGAGGATGTGGAGTAAAGGAACACTCCTCCATTGCTGGTGGGAATGCAAACTTGTGCAACCACTCTAGAAATCAGTATGGCAGTTTCTCAGAAAATTGGGAATCAGCCTACCTATACACCCAGCAATAAAACTATTGGGCATATACCCAAAGGATGCTCAATCATACTACAAGGACATTTGTTCAACTATGTTCATAGCAGCATTATTTGTAATAGCCAAAACCTGGAAATAACCTAGATGCCCCTCAACCAAAGAACAGATAAAGAAAATGTGGCACATTTACACATTGGAGTACTACTAAGCAATTAAAAAAAAGACATCCTGAAATTTGCATGAAAATGGGTGGAACTAGAAAAAAAATCCTGAGTGAGGTATCCCAAATTCAGAAAGATGGATATGGTATGTACTCACTCATAAGTGGATACTAACTATAAAGCAAAGGATTTGAGCCTAGAGTTCATGATCCTAGAAAAGCTAAGTAACAAGACAAGGTAAATCCTAAGAAAAATATACATAGATCCACTTGGAAAGAGGAGAAAGACAAGGTGACCTGACAAAATTTGGAGCATGGGGGTAGGGGGAGAAGGGAGGATGTAGGGGGAGGAGCCTGGCTAAGTCTCTTTCTTTCTTAATCCTCATGCCCATTTTCAAGTATTGTTCGACAAGTCAGCTGGTTCCAACTCTGGGAGAGATGAGTCAGTTATCTTTAAAGGTGAGAGTCCTGAAAGGCAGACTAACCACCACCACCACACTCAGGGCACCAAGAGGAGCTGGTAAAAATAAATTGGATTTGATGGTTTGTTATATTTTTTTCCAGTTGAACAGTATTTTTTTTAATTTTCTCATTCAAATATTTATACTTCCTTCCCTCCTCCCATTCCACTCCCACTCCCCCACTCCCCCTCCTCCCTCCCCCTCTCTGCTTGAAAGAGGGCAGGGAACCCTGCCCTGTGGGAAGTTCAAGGCCCTCCCCCCCTACATCCAGTCCTAGGACACTGTGTGCTGTGCGTCCAAATAGACTAGGGTCCCAAAAAGCCAGTACATGCAGCAGAAACAAGTCCCAGTGCCTTTATCAATGGCTTCTCAGTCAGCCCCCATTGTCANTCCCTCCTTCTGCTCTTCAACTGGACCTTGGGAGCTCAGTCCAGTGCTCCAATGGATATTCTTTGATGTTTCCTCCAATTACCTGCAGTGGAGATTGAAAACCAAATGGCTTCTTCCCCAATTCTCTTCCTTGTTTTTCTGAATGAAACAGGGAACCTTAGAGAAAAAAGAAAAGGCGTGTTCACTGTAGGAATGAACCATTTCTTCTTCTTCCCACGGTTGTTTTAAGTAAGCTTGTACTCACACATTTTATCTCAATGATTCAGTCATTTAGTCATCCTATATTCCTGGACGCCTACTGCGTGGCAAATGACAAGAGAGAAAAAAATTATCCTTTTTAATTTAAGGGAAAAAATGGACAAGGCACCTTTAATCCCAGCACTCACAAGGCAGACTCAGGTGAGTTCAAGGCCAGCCTGGTCCATAGAGCAAGTTCCAGGACAGGCAGAGCTATATGGAGAAACCCAGCCTCAAAACAAACACCCAAACAAAAAAAAAGTGGAAGCAATAAGTGAAAATCTAAGTTCAAACTCGGAGTCTTCTAAAGCTGTATGTGTTCTTCTGCAAGTGCTTTAGCTACAGAATGAATTTTATGTAGGACATCCATGCATAATTGAATCAGACAGGCCTAGCAGATAACCTCCAGGTCATGCCAGGTGTTAGAACTTCTGCAAGATATGTGGATAAATGAAGAGAGATATTTTCAAGAATATCTTCTTTGCTCAAAAATGTCAAAGGTCTGGGGGATTTCTAAGCATAAATATGTGTATAAGCAATGCCCCCAAAATAAATAAAGCCAGATCTCAGACCCCATGTCTTAGTTCCTCTTTATCTCTTGGCCATTTCCTTTGAGCCAACCTTTCAACCTAACTGAAATATAACTGAAGTTGATCAGTTTGGAAATGAGTACATACCCATAAAGCCATTACCTCAATAAGACAGTGATTGGCCACTGCCACATTTATGCCTCTAGTGCACCAGCAAATCATGTACTTTTGCAACTGCTGCAAAACCATTGTAGACTGAAGGGTTTGTAGCTGGACTGGTGTTAACCTTTCTCCTCTGGAAGTATGCAGGAAACCTAGTGCTATGAACACTAATCACTAGGAGTGACGGCTCTCGTTAGGTTCTAAGTCAACTTCTCAGTGTTCAATGAGATATGCAGGTGTTATCTTTAGCAATAGGGCCCTCCATCTGTTTGTGAAGAGCAACCAATAGCCTTGCCAATAACCTGAGTTGTCTGGGTTCTCTTTGACCAACAACTCAATTCATGTCTAGCTCAGCCATCAGAGAAGCTTCCACCTTCAATAGACGGGAACAAATATAGAGACCCACAACTGCAATATGCGAAGAGTGAGAGACCTTGGAATACCCAGTCCTAAATGGGATGTCTCCAGGAAACCTCTCCCATCAGGCCTAGGGAACTTTGCAGAAGAAGAGGCAGAAAGATTCTAAGAGCCAGCAGGGATGGGCAACACCAAGGACACAATGCCTTCCAGGCACAGCAGGACTGGCACACACATGAATTCACAGAGATAATGGCGCTGCAGAGAGCCTGCACAAGCTCAAGCCAGATGGGGTACCAGTGCTGAGAGGAGAAAGTGGACAAGAGCTCGCACCCCTAACCAAGAAGAGATCTCCAATTGGCAAACACTTGCAAAGGAAAAATTAGATTCTTTTTTTTCCAATGAAGGCTCACTGGGTTTAAAAAACAAAAACTCACTTAAGGGCAGGCCCAGGCCCAGTAGTTGGCAGCCAACTCAAAAAGAACTCAAGGGTTATTTTGAAAATGTTTTTGTCTCATAATCCTTTGTCTGGGTCTTTTTTAGTGGTCTTATGTGCATATATTATTGTTTTGTTTCTTATTTTGCTTTTATGGTTTTTTATGTGTCTCTACATTTATAAATACTTCTGCTTTTTCTTGTTGTGTTTTATTTTCTCATGGTTTTGTTCTATTCTGGTCTGGGATTTTTGTTCTTTTTTTGTTTCTTTGGGATTTTTTGTTTGGTTGGTTTTTATTGGGTTTTTTTATGCCCATTTTCGAAAGAGAGAAAGAAGGCAAGGAGTTAGATGTGTGGGAGGCAGAATATCTGGGAGGAGATGAGGGAGAGTAAACTGCGATCAGAATACATTGTAGGGGGAAAAACTCTGTTTCTATCATAACAGAACAAGAAGATCTAAGAGTTGGATCTTTCTGTGAAGATCTGGAGTTGATGGACACATTTGAATAGCTAAAAGTCGACTAATAATATACACACGTGAAAGGCAAAGTACGATGCTGCACCAACTAACTACTCTGCACAGGAAACAACCTTTGGGCGGAACTGAGTAGGATTAACACTGTTCCAGAGAGCAACCCATAGAAAGATGGTGTAGAGCAGTGCTTCTCAACCTTCCTGATGCTGTGACCTTTTATACAGTCCCTCATGTTGTGCTGACCCCAAGCATAAAATTATCTCATTGCTGTTTCACAACTGTACTTTTGCACTGTTATGATTAATAATAATGTAAATATCTGTGTTTTCTGATGGTCTTAGGTGACCTCTGTGAAAGGGTTGACCCCCAGAAAGGTCACAATCCACACGTTGAGAACCTCTACTTTAGAGGAAAAAATAGTACATGTATTCTCAGTACCTAGTTCAAGGTTCAAAAATTCAAGTACTGTTTGTGGGATACGGTAATGAAGAACTATGCTTTCTCTCCTTACTAAAGGTCAGCGGTTGTAAGACAATGATGTGCTTTGCCTTTTCCTAGCTGGGTTAAGAAGATGCTGTGCACCATGATTTCTAAGTAGCAGAGCTTTCTTCTCACAGCACTAGAGGCTGGAAGACCCAGACATTAGCAGAGGCAGGATCTTTGGAAATTTTCTTTTTGCTACATGCTTAGCAATTTTTTTTTTTTGGTCTTTTGAGACAGGGTTTCTCCGTATAACAGTCCTGGCTGTCCTGGAACTCACTCTATAGACCAGGCTGGCCTCGAACTCACAGAGATACGCCTGCCTCTGCCTCACGAGTGCTGGGATTAAAGGCGCGCATAAATGGTTAGCACTTCTTGATGTCAGTTCATCTACAGGAAAAGGTGCCTCCCTTTAGCTTCACTCATGAGCAAAATCACCACTCCCCCTCTTTCACATGGGACCTCGCCTTTTATTCCTTTTTTCCTTTTGAAATTTTAAATGTTTTTAAATTTACAATATATTTTAATCACAATCGTTTCTCTCCCTAATTCCTCCTAGATCCTCCATACCTACCCAACTTTAACTTCATGTTCTCGCTCTCTCTCTCTCTCAGAAGAAGAAGAAGAAAAGAACGAAACAAGGACTACCAAAAATAAAACAAACTAGAAAAAAGAAAATAAATAAGACAAATACTACCAAGACAAAACAAAAGGCCCACTAAAAAAAAATTATGGAATCTGTTTTGTGTTGGCCATTTGTGCCAGGTATGAAGCCTTCCTAGAGTATGGTTGATATAGCCAGTGATACTCCATTGGATAATAATGGTTTTTTTTCCTTTCCCAGCAGGTATCAATTGCAAATGGCTTCTTGGTTAGAGGTGGGGGTTTATTTCCACTTCTCCCCTCAGTGCTGGGATTTTATCTGGTTTGAACCTGCTCAGGTCTTGCAAGTGTTGACATAGACTTTGTGAATTCATATGTATGTCAGGCATGTTGTATCTGGATGATACTGGTTCCTCAGAATCATCCATTTCCTCTAGCTCTTATAATCTTTCCACTTCCTTTTCTGCATAGATCCCTGAACCTTGAAAGGAGGGATTGGTAAAGATAACCTACCTCTCTTTAGGACTGAGTACTCCAAAATCTCTTACACTCTGCACCCTGTCCAATTGTGGGTCTCTATGTTAATTTCCATCCACTGCAGGAGGAAGCTTCTCTAATAAGGCTGAGTCCCAGCCTAGTGTGACAGCTGTAGGTCCTAATAGAGAGAGGTTCTGTGAGTTGGCGGAGCCACAAGGGACTAGAAAGGACACCAGGAAGAACTAGGGGGACCCTATGTCTTCACCAAGAAGCTGAGTCCCTGGGGTTATGGGAGGGGCTTTGGACCTCACTTTTTGACCCTATCATAATGGATATTGGGGGGTCAGCACATGAATTGGCAGGACTCCATCATTCAAAGTGCAACAGTTAGCATTTCCAAATTCACTAATTTCATATCAGTTACATTTTAAGATTTTGCCTCCTCTGATAATCATGGAAATTCCTTAGTCTCAATAGTTAATAGTTTTCAAATGATTATCATGGGAGGAGTTAATTCTGTAAGATGCCACGTGGTGTCCCTTAATATTGCACTTCTTTCCTTATATTTTAGGGAAGAAGGGAAATTCAAACCAAGGGTACTTTTCATATTCCCAGTGTCAATCAAAACAATAACTAATTATTTGGGATATATGTTTGAGAAAGAGAGTGAGGGTGAGAAGGTAAAGCAAGGGAGGACAGAGATGCCAAGGAATGCCTTTAACCCAATTTAGCCTCCTTTAAAAAGATGTTCTGCTGATTCTTCTTCAAATGGTTAGTGATGTTTTGGCAATGTCAATGCCAAAATTGATATTAAAAAGTTGTACAGTTACTTAATTCCTGAGTCATTACTTAATTTTGTAAACATCCATAAAGATACAAGTCCAGCACTCTTTTTTTAGCAATTAGAAGATGGAAGGTTTGGATGAATATCTGACAATGTTCTAACCTAATGAAATTCCACAGGAGAAGTGTCTAACGCAAGGAAAAGTACAGTGATGTAACTTCAAGCAAGGCAAGATTGGAACCACAGCAATGAACCTCCCTTTAAAGACTTATCAATAAATTAGTGGCAATGATAAACATCCTTTTCCTATTTTACTAACTATCTACGCCAACTCATCCTTCTATAAGGAAATAAGAATCATTTGTTAGGTAAGATGTAGGACTCCCCATGGGTGAGGAGGCTGACAGAAAAGCCTCGTATACATATATACTCCAAATCCATGTAGGGATGTGGTAGAGTCTGGGACCATTCTGCCTCTAGAAGACAGTCTTTAATTGTGAATGAAATTCTATGCTGAATTTCAACCTCTGTCTGAGGTGGTCCTAATGCTTTACTATCACACCCATGCTGAGCAAAAACCAAGTGGCTTCTACTCCACACTTAGGAACAAAGATTTCTCTCTAGAAGGAATAGAGAGACCCAGGGAATCACATGCATATGGGCAATTACTCATATAGACCTAGAACATTCTTCACTGCTGAAATTAGCACCAAATAATCAATCTACAAGTTAGTAGTTCCCAAGCCAAACAAGTCCCAAACAGTCACTTTCCATCGGTGCTGCTCATTCACATTTTACAGGTTTCACGCTTTTGTTCAGTTTTGATTTATAATTGTGTTACTATTTTGTTGTTAGATGGTAAGGGTTTATGCCTGCTTATGGGAAATTTGTCAAAATCAAAATGAAGTTGCCTTGGCCTAAACTTGGCTGAACAGAGGCAGGCCATGGAGGGTCCTTATTAATAGTTGCTTGCGTCAGAAACTGTGACAGAAGATTCCAGAAAAT
This sequence comes from Bramus lutescens, assembly GCA_001685075.1. Lineage (NCBI taxonomy): Eukaryota > Metazoa > Chordata > Mammalia > Rodentia > Cricetidae > Bramus > Bramus lutescens. The sequence goes on along the minus strand of LOEQ01004856.1, from coordinate 35,334 downwards.
CTCGGCTTACTCGGGGTCACACAGGCGGCCAACTGGATAGACACTTATAGGCATTTATATCACACAGTCTCCACTAATGATCTGACACCACCTCCCACAACAGACTCTGTAACCAGAGCTTTCTGTGTCTCACAGCAGCTTACATAACCCTTCCAATTCTGCCTCTCAAAGCCCGACTTCCTTCTGTAAGCCTCTAGGCTTGCCATGGCACAGATTCCCACGTTCTGCCTCTCTTGAATCAGATCCTGCCGTTGCAAAGCCCATTTCTTTGGGTTTCTTTTTAGGTTGACTCATACATATTTTAATGGTGTTTAAACTTTAAAAAACACCTCTATGTACCTAAAGAAACATACAGAAGGAGAAGGGAGGCCAAATAACACCAAGGTTGTTTATAAAGTCTCAAAGTATCTATTATTTTATATTTACCTAAAATTATTCACAATATACATTGGGTGTATGTATACATACACACACATGTATACATACATATATGTCTTAAAGGAACTTAAACTACTCAGGCTGACATGCTCCCCACCAAAGAACATAAATTAACAAAAACCCTAGTGCCAGACATGAGAAACCTCCTTTCTTGGTCAGAGTAGTCCAAGTAACTCCCAAAGCAGTACTGATTAATGTAATGATGTAGCCCTTGGTTGCTGAACAGAGGTTGAAGGTCTATGACTCCTGCTGAAGAAACCACACACTTCAGAAACACAAATTGGATGACTCGAGCTGGATCTGGCTTGAGAGTCTTTTCCTGTTGTCTAGCTTCCATGATGCTAATATGCATGCTGCCACGGTAGGAAGCAATTAGACAGTCTTACACAGCTGCAGAACCTATGAGCCATGGCTACTGCCAGCAAGGCAAGGTGTCTGTAAAGGTACAAGAAGTAGCATTCACATGGTGGTGACATCCAACAACCATCTACCTCGACCTAAAGTCCACTCTATAGTAAGAAAAACATGTCTGGTACTGAAAACCTAGCTGACTTTCCAGGACTAGTGAGGTCATGGACCTTAGAAAAGAATCTACTAATGTCAATATGCTAGACTAGGCTAATTCCTTGCTACATTCTAAATCTTATCTTCATACCCACAGAGGGTTAGCTACCACACCCATCGTTAAATAAGTCTCTCTTTACAGTAAGTGGAGACCACCACTAAAACCACAAGTGGACATAATCAGAGAGTGGTCAACAGTTCTGGGGATCCCAGCCCCAACAGATGCACCTACATTCCAGCTCCTACATATACATCTCAGGGAATGTCACGAATGGAATGGAGGAGATTATAAGAGTCAGAATTCCAGGATGTCTGCTGGGAAATGGTCTCTCCTAGAAATGGCTGTGTAAATGAGACCAGAACAATAGTAATATCAATGGCCATCTCAGTGTGAACGGAGACAATTTCCCAGGGTACCACATCTAAGCAAAGAACTGCAGGCATCTATTGCCTGATAGAAGGATAATTAGTGTCTCCTAGTGATAAGCCCTCTTGTTGGTTGTTCAATGTGAGGTTATCAGCCTTGAAATCCTATGCACACAAACAATTAAAACAAACTAAGCAGTTTATTTGTATATGAGTGTGTGTAAATATGCAAACATACATGTATGTAACGAATATAATCAAAGAATAATAGGCAATTAACTAGAGAGTGAGAGGCATGAGAAGGGTTCGAGGGAGGGAATCTGGGAGTGGGTGGAAGAAGGGAAAGGGAGGAAAACTGAGGTAATTCTATTTCAGTTAAAAACTTTTTTGTTAAGAAAGAAAATATGTATTCTTAGTGGGTTTGGCTTTTCAATTGGTTTCTCATACAGCACTATCTACAGGGCAGATCTGCCACCACCAGGCTATTTACCAGAGAAACTGCTGCAGCCTTACAGGTTGTAAGAATAGGCTCTAGGTTACACACCAATCTCTATATGCCTGGTTAAAATGCTTATTTTCTGAGACTGGAATCAACTCCCATTGGATGTGGGACTGTTAGCCTCATGGGACAAGCAAAAACACTTCCTCTGACACCAAAAACTCAACCAAAGAACTCCTACAGCTGACAAACACCTTTAGTAATGTGGCAGGATACAAGATCAACTCCAGAAAATCAATTGCCCTCCTATACACAAAGAACAAAGAAGCAGAGAGGGAAA
>LOEQ01004855.1:146408-157500 GCA_001685075.1 Bramus lutescens | reverse complement strand
CATTTAAGCACTGCCTGGCCCATTATATCCAGCCTCTTCTTTGCTAACTCTCACATGTTGGTTAACCCATGTCTAGTAATCTGTGTATCACCACAGGGTCGTGGCTTACTGGGAAGATTCTAATCCATGTCCATCTTGGGCCAGAGTTTCATGCGTCTGCCTGACTCTGCTTTTTTCCTCCCAGCATTCTGTTCTGTCTTCCCCGCCTACCTATGTTCTGACCTATCAGGTAAAGCAGTTTTCTTTATTTGACCAATGAAAGAAACACATAGGCAGAAGACCCACCTACATCAGCAGATTGTCTGGAGGAAGGTTCCAAATAATGCCAATGTCGTAGCCCTGGTGGCAAGGATGACTTTGGATGAAAGGGGTCAGGGGCCAGAGGACAAAATTTTAGTTCTGCTATTTGAAGGGGATACAAAGTAAATAGGAGCAAAATCATTTCAAAGAAAGTGAGATAGTTGTAAAAGAATGGTTAACTCTTCTCTACGAAGACACAGATGAGAGAGGAGGCACCGTTCGCTTTCTGGATGCCACTAAAACTGTCTGTCACCTCCATGTCCTTACATATAAGAAGGGATCACTGCATAAGATCAGTTGAAGGGCAGAAGAGCAGCTTCTGGGCTGTGCTAAGCTCTGAATAAATACACGTCAGTAATGGTTTTTGTGCAGGGACTGCTCAGTCTGTGGCACCTGGCAGGGACGTGGCCACCTAGGTCCCTGCAGGCACCCTGATTGCCACCTAGGGACATAAGAGCCTGTTGGTGTCACTGAGCTAAGATGGTGTTGCGTGGTTCCTGGTGGCTCCTGGCCGTCTGTCTTCTGTCCTGGTGTTATGACACCTGGGAGTTGGAGCGTCTGGACCCACAGGCAGAATCACCATTACCCCTGGTGTTCTGGTATAAGAGAGGTGAGTGAAGATGGGCGCAGGGCAGGTGCCCTCTTCCTTCCCCAACCTGGGTTCCCACTTGTGAAGTCAGAGCCAGACAGGCGAGGATGGTGATACCACAGCCTCTGCCTGGTCTGAGGTTTTGGGATTTGAGGACCCCTGAACACTGGAGGGAAGGGAGCCATGTGTCTTTGGCGAGCGCTCAGACAGAGCTGGAGGAGTGAGTGTGCTCTTGTAGGGGACAGTGTTAGGAGAGGACACATCCAGAGAGTGATCACTGAGCAGATCTGAAGTGGATGAGGGAAGACGCCATATGGATGTGTGGTCAGAGGAGCAGCAGAGACAAAGGCCCAGAGTGAGCCTGGAAGCGTCCAGATCAGAGCACAGGAGCAGAGGTAGCAAGGGAAGAGAGAGTGGGCACATCTGTTGGGGCTCTCAAGACTAGTGTAAGGGCCTGGAATTGAACTAGGACAATTAGAGAGTGAGGTTTACCAAGATGGAGTAGCTTATAGGATGAGAACATCTGAGGAGTACTTCGTGTATGTGTGTGTGTGTGTGTGTGTGTGTGTGTGCACGCGAGCAAGTGCACGTGTGTGTGCACATGACCTCGTTCTTATGCACAAATGCCCAGGTCAGCACACATGGAGGTCTGAGGACAATTTTTGGGAGTCAGTTCTCTCATTCTCCTATGTGGGTCAGGGTTGGAACTCAGGTCATTGTGCTTGGCAGCAGGTGTCTGTACCCACTGTAGCACCATGCCCCATGCCAGCCTTGTGTATTGACTTCTTTAATCCCATAGAGCCCATAGCAACCTAGAATTTTCTATGTAGCCAAGAATAGCCTTGATCTCCTTTCCCTCTTCTCTCTATCTCCCAAGTGCTGGGATGCATTTTCATGTGTTACCTGCCTGGTTAACTTGATTTTGGGGGACAGTGACTCCTATAGCCCAGGTTGTTCTTGATCTTGATATGGAGCCAATGGTGGGCTTTATGGTTTTCTTTCTCTTTGTTTCCTGTGTTTTATATTTTATTTTAAGACAGGGTCTTACTTTGTTTTCAAGGCTGTCTTGGAAATCACTATGTAGTCCAGGCTAGCCTCAAATCCCCAGTGATAAACTAGCCTCAACTTTCTGAGTGTTAGAATCACAGCTAGGAATCCTACAGTTGAAAGCCGGGGTCCCAAAGGTAACCTTGAACTTCTGATTCTCTTTCTTTCCAAGTTGTGGGGTTACAAAAAGTGCACTGCTATACCCAGCACATTTTGGGGGAGGGTGTGGGGCACTTTATTTTGGAACCAGGCTCGTGTGTAGTCCAGGCTGACATTGAATCAGGATCTGTCTGTCCTACCCTGGAGTGCTGGGATCACAGGCATGCGATGACGCACCAGCTTTGTATATAGTAAATCTGATGTCCTTTCACAGACCTGGGAGCTGTTACAGAGGGGTTTTCAAGGGCGGGGACTTTAATTCAGAACCATTGGCTTTTGGCATGAATTTAAAGTCCTGTCACTGGGTAAGGCCACCCCAGGAGTGGAGACACCACCTTCTGGAGGTGGAGTTGATAAGGACGAAACAGCCCAGGAGAGAGACAAGAGGGAACATCCTGAGGGTTAGGGATGTCAGGAGAGTTCAGTGTCCTGAAGTCACTGAAGGAAATGTTCCCTGAAGAGTGACAAGCCAAGAGTGATGGCTGACACCTGCAGCCCAAGCTCTGGGGAGGCCCAGGAAGGTAGATAGATGGCTACAAGTTCAAGGCCAGGGTAGATAATCCAGAGAGAATTTTAGTGAGTTTCTGCACACTGTGGAGTGATACCCCACCTCAAAAACAACCAACAACAAAAAATCCCACCGCCACCATCAACACAAAGGAAGACAGCAGGTCAATGGACCACAGGTAGATATAGGTCCATCAGGAGCAGTCTGGAAACTTAGCCATGTGAAGACCTGTATCCATCTTGACAGAAGCAGTTTGAGGCTGATCTTTTTGAGATGGGTTAAAGAAAACCACAGAGAGGAATTAGAGTCAGTGAACACGGACAGCTCTTGCAAGGCTGCTTCAGAGCCCAGGGCTAGAGCCCGGCTCACATAGGACGTGAGAGAGACGCTGCCCTCTCCAGTACTCGGCTGCCACTGAGCAAAGCTGTGCTGTTCCGGATGCTGTGGTGCAGGGGTGAAAGAATTCACCAGAGCAGAACTGATGTAAGAGATTAAGGATGAATAGACAGAAACACGGCAGGCTGGTTCTGAGAGAGAACTGCACCCCAGCAGGAGTGGGGCACTTTCACCACAGTTAAGAATGGTCACCTGGCCTCCCTTCATTTTGCTCTCTGTGTAGTCGTTTGGGCGGACAAGGTGGGAACCCCAGGATATGTTGAGCAGAGACTCCTATGACACCATTTGTCCATTTGGGGTGCAGGCTCTTTGAGCTCTGATTGTTTATAAAGCACCATAGGTCACTGTCAGGATCTGAGAAGCAGGGATGTTGGTTTTCATTTTTAGCCCTTGCTTGTGTGAGTCTCAGGCACTTCATGGCCCTCATCCTGGTCCTGGCAATCCTCCTGCTTCAGTCTTCCGAGTGATGAGATTATACATCTGTGTCACCACACCTGACCTCCCCTTTGTTGTTTTTTTAATTGTACTAAGTGGCCAAGAATAACTTTGAACTTCTACCTAATCCTCCTCTTCCTGCTTGCCGAGTGCTGGAACCATATGTGTGCTCCCCTTACCCAGTTTGTACAGTTGGGGTCCTGCCTGAGGCTTGGTGCATGCTGGGTAACCACTCTATTAGCATGGCTACTTCTCCAGCCCCACATGGCCCCTGCAGCTTGTTAGCACCTGACAGACAGAGCCATGTAGGAAGTGTTTTTTTATCTGTTCCCGCTAAGGGACATTCCCGTGACATCAGCTTCACCGTTTTCACTGCACAATTCGGTGGAGTGGAGCCTGGTCACAGCTGAGGCAACCACAGCTTCCCTGTAGTTTCAGGACTGTCAGCCCAGGCAAACCTCCGCATGGTTAAGTCCTTGTTTCCTCCCCTCCTCTCTCTCCTGATAACCTCCTGCCTGTTCTCTATGCTGCGGTTCCTTATTCTGACAGAACAGGTGAAGGAGCAGACAATCTGTCTACTGTGTAGGATTAGTGCACGGAACATGCTCTGAGGGTCATCCAGGTTGTAGCATGCTTCAGTGCTTCATGCCTGTTCATGGGTGAACAGTATCCCATCNCTACTTCTCCAGCCCCACATGGCCCCTGCAGCTTGTTAGCACCTGACAGACAGAGCCATGTAGGAAGTGTTTTTTTATCTGTTCCCGCTAAGGGACATTCCCGTGACATCAGCTTCACCGTTTTCACTGCACAATTCGGTGGAGTGGAGCCTGGTCACAGCTGAGGCAACCACAGCTTCCCTGTAGTTTCAGGACTGTCAGCCCAGGCAAACCTCCGCATGGTTAAGTCCTTGTTTCCTCCCCTCCTCTCTCTCCTGATAACCTCCTGCCTGTTCTCTATGCTGCGGTTCCTTATTCTGACAGAACAGGTGAAGGAGCAGACAATCTGTCTACTGTGTAGGATTAGTGCACGGAACATGCTCTGAGGGTCATCCAGGTTGTAGCATGCTTCAGTGCTTCATGCCTGTTCATGGGTGAACAGTATCCCATCAAGTGACTGCACCACAGGTGGTTCATCCAGCAATGGACATTTGCCCAGTTTCTATTTTTGCTATGACCAACAATACATCTGTAAACATTTGTGTAAATTTTTTTCTCGATGTATGTTTACATTTTTCTCGAGTATAAAGGCTGGAGTGGAATTGCTGGGTCACTTAACAATCACGTGCTTAGTTACTTTTTAGGCAGCATCACACTTTTCCACAGGGGTCATATTGTTGCTAGTGCTAGTGTTTCTGTTTCTACACGTCCTCAAGTCTGTCTGGGTAGGAATCAGAACCTTTTACTGTTTTAACTTGCATTTCATTAAAGAGCGATGATGCTGTGGACCATTTCCTGTCTTCTTAGACACATGTCTTTTCATCCTTTCTCACTTCCTTGTTTATTATTTCATTTATTTTGATGCTTTTGAGTTTTATATTTTATTTTATGTGCGCAAGTGTTTTGCTTGTATGTACATCTGTGCGCCGTGTGCATGCAGTGCCCACAGGGGACAGAAGAGTGTGGTTGATCCCCTGGAATCGTTACAGACAGCTGTGAGCCTCCCTGTGGGCGCTGGGAGGAGCAGTCAGTGCCCTTAACTGCTGAGCCACTGCTCCTGCTCTATTTAGTTATTTTATAGGTATAAAACTTGCTATGTAGATCAGGCTGGCCTGAACTCCCGGAGACCTCCCTGCCTCTGCCTCCAGAGTTTTGGAAGAAAGGAACTCACCACCATGCAAGATTGAGTTTCAATTTTTTTTTAAGCTGTGACCGGAGTCATGGCTGTGTAGTTAAGAGCATTAGATGCTCCTGCAGAGGACCTAGCACCCACAAGGCAGCTTACAACTGCTTTGTGCCTCCATCTCCAGAGAATTCCGTATCCTCTTCTTGACTCTTCAGTTCCAGGCACACAGGTTGTGCACACACACCCATGGAGGCAAAACATTCACACACATGAAATAAAAATCTTAAAAATCTTTTAAAAATGTATTTATGTACATGTGCTTGTGTGAGTGTCTTATGTGAAGGAACCACAGAAGACAGAAGAAATAATTGAACCATAGCTGGAGTTACAGGTGGTTGTGAGTCATCAGACCTTAGTGCTGGGACTTGAATTCTTGAATTCTCTGCAAAAACAAAACACAGTTTCAGCACTTAATCATCTATTTGATCTACCCCAACACACACACACACACACACACACACACACACCACCACCACCACCACAGACATGCAGGTACACACACACAACACACACACATACACACACACACACCCCATTTATTTCTTTCCTTTTGGGGGGCGATTGTTTGTTTGCTGGTTTGTTTGATTTTTCCAGAGAGGATTTCTCTATGTGGCCCTTGCTGTCCTGGCCTCGAACTCAAGAGATCCACCTGCTTCTGCCTCCTGAGTGCTGGGATTACAGTCCTGTGCCATCACAAAGGCCTCACCCATATTTTTCTTAATTGTACTATTTGTCTTACTAAATTATAAGAATTCTTTATATCTTCTGGCCATTGAACTCAGATACATGTTTCACAAATATTCTCTTATATTCTGGAGGCTGATCTTATTCACTAGCTTCCAGTTTCTTTTCCTGTGGGTTGTGACAGCAAGGAGGATTATGTAACTGAATGTAGGGCTTGACAGTAATGTGGCAACAGTATTCTGAATGCTCAAAAATCAAAAATTAACTCAAAATCGAGGGTGAATTGAATCAAATTGTTCCGCCAGAGTTTGCATCTCTCACTCCATTGGAGCCGTGGGTCTGAACATTGAACACTTGAACTTTGCATTACACATACTGTCTTCCACGAATTCCAACAAACGCTGCCTCAATCACTCTGCTCAGACTTCAGGCTGCTGCTTGTTATGGACTCCAGATCTTTTATTGTGCAAACAATGCTTATGCTCTTATAGAAACAATGGTTTCATTTCCAGAACCAAGGACATTTAAATTTTTCTACAACATATGAAGCACAATTAATAAAATCTCAGAGACAGAAATTGGGGATCAACCTGAAGGTCAGAAAAGCAAAACAGCCAGCCACTGGCTCTTACCTCTACCTCAGTCCGAAATGGTGATCCTGCCGCCAGGAATCTCAGAATGAGACTGTGACTGAGCGCTGTCTCCTCCCATTATATAATATTCTCTAGGGCTGGGATTAAAGGTATGCATCCACTGGGATTAAAGCCATGTACCGTCTGGTTTCTATGGCATCTAGTGTAGCTACTGGGATTAAAGGTGTGTGTTACCACTGCCTGGTCTGTAAGACTGACCAGTGGGGCTGTTTTACCTTCAGGCAAGCTTTATTTATTAAAATACAAATGAAATGCCACTACAAGCATGTAAATACCAAATTAATGTCTCTTTCTATTATATTTTGTTTTAATGTTAGATTTAAGAATTTGCTAATTGTCCAGGCTGGATAGATGTCTCAGTGGTAAGAGCATTAGAGGACCTGAGTTCACTTCTCAGCACCCACATGGCAGCTTACAACTGTTAGTAACTCAGTTTCAGAAGACCTGAGATCCTCTTCTAGCCTCTATGGATACACACAAGTGGTGCATAGACATACATATAGAAAAAACACCCCCACACATAAAATTAAAAAAATCTTTTAAAAGTAATGTTTTGATTCATGATTTCCATCATTGTTTTTGTTGGCTAGGAGACATTAAGGTGAAAATCTTTATAAAGTCTGCTGAAAAGGCAATGCCTGGAATTTATGTCCTGCCTGTAGAGATCGGAAAGAGCGTGGTGCAGGTAAGATGCCAGTTAATGGTTTGCTGCAAGCTTTGATAGACAGTGCTATTTGAACACTTTGCCTTGCAAACTGTATCCCCACTGCTTTGGTTTGGTTTAGGGGTGCAGGACTTTGCTATGTAGTTCAGGCTGGCCTGGAAATCTGCCCTAGCCCCCTAGTGCTGGGATTGCAAGCATGGGCCATCATGCCCATGAACTCTGATGGAGACAGGAGGGTCCCCTGTATACGTCGTCACTTTTCTTCTGCCGTGATAGAAACACCAAGATGAAAAGCATCTTAGGTGGAGATTGCGTGGGCTATGGTTCCTAAGGGATAAGAGTTCATCATGGCAGACAGGCACTGCAGCAGAAGGAAGGTGAGAGAGCACAGCTTCCACTGCAAACAGGAAGCAGGGAGAGCAGCCTGGAAGTGAGGCAAGGCTATGAGCTTTTAAAGCCCACTCCAGTGATTTATTTCCTACAGCAAGGCTGCACCCCCCCCATATCATCCCCAACAGTGTACCAACTGGGGACCACATGTTTAAATATCTGAGCCTATGGGGACATTCTCATTCAAACCCCCCAGAGATTTAAGGCCGTTCCCCTCTTAGAGAAGATGCCAGTCACCAACAGTCCCAGACTTTGCTTTTCCACTGCTCCTGTTTTAGGATGTGGAGAACAAGGCCTTGAATGCCAGTTCTGAAGTGTGTCAGAGTCTTGCTAAGGATCCTAAACTGCAGCAAGGCTACATTGCTGTTACATTCTCCAAGAGACTCCAGTTGCTGTGAGTATCCTACTCCATGGCAGCACTTACATAGAGTAGATGTTTCGTCTGTTTCAGTCAATTGACTGTAATGATTCAGATCCTCCCATAGCAAAGAAAAGATGTTATTCTTAACATGTCCCTGTGAGAAGCTTTGTGGACATAATTCATTCTCTCTCTCTCTCAGAGAGAGAGAGAGAGAGAGAGAGAGAGAGTGTGTGTGTGTAACATGTTCCACTGTGTGTGTGCCCACGTGTGTGAACGTGAGTTTGTGTGACTAGAGGTCAATTTTGGGTATCTTCCTCTACCATACCATTTTAGAATATTTTTAAATTTTATTTTATATTAATCGTATGCATATGTGGGGCAGGGGTGGGGGTAGGCATGTGTGTACAATGCCACAGAGGCCAGAGGAGGGCATCAGATCATCTCATGCTGGAGTTACAGATGATTGTGGTTGCTAAGAACCAAACTTGAGTTATCTGCCCTAGCAGCAAACACTTTTAACTGCCAAACCATCTATCCAGCCTTCCACTCTACTGTATAATTTTGAATTATATTCATTTCCTTAGTGTGTGCATGCTGGATAACATGGTGATAATGATGATGATAAGAAGGAGGGGGAGAAGAAAAATCTCAACATGAACTTGTAGCTTGTTACTGAGCAAGACTGGCTGATTGGGAAGCCCCAGAGTCCCTCCTGTTTCTCCCTCCCCCAAGCTGATATTAGCAGATTACTGCTGTACCTAAATAGTTTGCATTTTCTTAGCAGGGGACTGTGCAGTCCAGGCTAAGTTCCTCAAGCTTGTATGACATGCATGACAAGCACTTCACTGGCTGAGCCATCACCCGGCTTCTCTTGATTTATTTTCTTTCTTTTTTTAATTTTTATTTATTTATGTATTTTTATATATGTATATGTCTGCATGTATGTCTGCATGCCTGAGGAGTGTATTGGAACCATCACAGATGGTTGTGAGCCACCATGTGGGTGCTGGGAATTGAACTCAGGACCTCTGGAAGAGCAGTCAGTGCTCTTAAACTGCTGAAGCATCTCTCTAACCCCCTCTTGATTTGTTTTCTATGAAAGGTTTGTCTTCATCCTTAGGGGAGGATGATCCTGTAACTGTGGTTTGGGGACCCATGGTGTTTTAAATAGTTTAATCCATGAAATGACTGTTGATACATTCCAATCTGACCTTCAGAGCTGACAACTAACTTTGAATTCTCCAGGAAGGACTTGGCTGAGAAATGCCAAATACCTACCATGAAAGATTTGATCTCAGTTTCTGGTAGAAAATTTAAAAGGTAAGTTATGCTTTTAAAAACATTTGTTTTTAATTATTCTATGTGTATGTGTTTCTACTGCATGTGTGTTTAAGAGAATGTCTGATTCTCTGGAATGTTACAGACAGCCATGGGCTGCCAGGTTAGTGTTGGGAAACAAATTGGTGACCTCTGGAACTTAACTATCTTAAGAACCTTAGCTCTTAACTGCTGAGCCAGCTCTCCAGACCCTACTTCCACTTCTTCACCCTATTGCTCTCTTTTCTTACCTGTATCCATCTGATAGTTTGAATTTCTGATTCTCTTTGAGATAAAGTCTTGCTTTGTATCTTAGGCTGGCCTCAAAGTCTAGCAACACTCCTGCCTCAGCCTTATGAGTGCTGGGGATATGGACGTGCGCCATCACACCCAAGACCTACTTATTTAAAGAAAAAATATTTGACGTGTATACTAACTCAGTCATCCTTGTCAAATTGATTTCTACATCACATAACAAAGCAGCCATGACTAATGAGGAAGCAGGAGGTGTCTTGGGATTATGTTGGAGAGAGGTGATCATCTCTCTCTCCCTAATATAATTGACAATATTTCATGAAGGTGCAATGGTTCCAGCCATGTGGCAGGTAGCAGTTAGAGTGTGTGTGTGTGTCTGTGTGTGTGTTTGTGTGTGTCTGTGTGCGTGTGTCTGCAGGCGCCAGCGAGGCCAGAAGAGGGTGTCAGATCTCCTGAAACTGGAGTACAGGCATCTGTGAAGCAATGAACATGGGTGTTGGGATCCTAACTTGGGTCCTCTGGAACAGCAGTACGCACTTAACAACTAAGCCATCTCTCTAGCCCCTTATATTATTTTCATTACATTTATTTATGCATTGTGTGGTCAACATGTACCCTGTTATGCTTGTAAAGTTAGAGGACAAGCTAAGGGAGTCAGCTTTGTCATCCATATGGTACTCAGGGACCAACTCAGGTCGTCAGCCTTTGCCTGCTGCACCATCTCCACAGGGAGGAGTCAAGGATGTCTCCACGTTCTCAGTTTGACTAACTGGCTGAATAGTACGGTCATTCACAGAGACAGGGAGCCACTGGGGAGGAACAGAGGGTGTGTGTGTGTGTGTGTTTAGGCAGGCAGTTTGGCTGTGCTGTGGAGAGACAGGATGGAGACATCATTTGTAAGCACAGTTTTGAGATGGCAAGCAAAGAGAACTGTATTTCAGGCCACTAAAAATATGTCTGAAGTTCAATATGGTGACAGGGCTGGACGCATTCAGAAATACATATATACATCAATATACATTATATATACAGTATACACATTAATCCTGTTTACCTTAACATCTACTATGGGAAAATTGTAAATATATTTAAAACAGGGAATAATATAGTGAATATCTCTGATCCTACCTTCATTCCTCATTAACACTGGGTAATTTGGGACTGGTAAAAAGGTTCATGGATTAAGAGTGGCTGCCAGGCAAGCCTGACCAGCTGACTTAGACGGTCAGATCCCTGGTGGAAGGAGGCACCAACTCCAGAAAGTTGTCTCTGCCCTCCACACATGGATGTGGCACCCACATTCACACTCAATCTTATCCCTCATCTCCACATGCTCTCCCGGGGTCAGAGTAGTTTAAAGCAGAGTCCCACACTGTGACCCATAAACGCTTGTCAATCAAAGAGAAGTGTAGTAATAGGGGAGCGGGCCTGCTTTTCGTCCCGCCCAGCTCCCCGCACGGCTAGCTTATACCCCGAAATAACAACACACAAA